>PNEQ01082511.1:21432-34247 GCA_003012365.1 Medauroidea extradentata | reverse complement strand
AACTATTTTATACAAATATAAAATTATGAATTTTTCCCCACTTGAACGCCCTTAAGGCGGCCGCCTGTCTGGCGCTCGAACTGCGTGCAGCGTGTTCGGAACGTTTTTTTCCACAGAGACAAGTAACATGCGTCCACAATGCTTATATACGAACAGAAAACACAGTTCATACTACTTGTGAATGTGACTTTCAAGATACCACGCACATTAGAAGCATTATTTTAAAGCCCTCAAACTTGGCTAAAATCGGATTTTCTACGCGGTTGTTTCTCAAGATATACGTAACGGATTTGTACGAAACCGAGGCCTACAAGTACATTGTACTTTGCTACAGTGACGTGTTCAATAAAATGATAGGGTCACCGAAGTCCCACAGTAAATACGTTACGGCGGGGGGAACACTGCGCGCGTTTACGACTTTGGTCGTAGAGGCGATATTACAATACATGTGCCGGACGACGTCGCTCGTAGCTCCTCATCGATTTTCGCCTCGAACACAAAAACATACCCTTCACCTTGAGGTAAAGGAGAACAGCACATCTTAAAATCTGTAATTCAGTCTTTTTGCTTTCAAAACGTGCAATAACAGCATACGTTTGTAGATATGATTTGCGTGTTATTAGAATACAACGAGCGAGATCCGGACCTGCAAGCGAGCGGGTCCTTAAGGCCGACAATTGTTTGCTAAACACTTGCCTCAACGACTCTAAGTGCAACAAGGCTCTCAACTGACGTTAGTCCTCCCCTCGGCCTGGAGTGACTTCGGGAAACCAAGGAAAACGGAAACCGTAATCGAAACCGGGTCATCACGAATGCAAGTCAAACACGACCCTGTTGCATCACCTCGCTTGGCTTGAGCGGTACGGGGGGTTGTCGCCATCGAGCCGTCACGTGGAAGATTACCTGTCGGTTCGACTGACAGGTTCGTCTCTAGGCGAAGATACGCCGTCACATCACGCCAGTCTTGCTATTGGAGCGCGTGGCTGGCATTCCTGGCGGCCTCACTTCTGTGTGCGCCATTGTTTGAGCCGGTGATTTTTGGTGAAATTTAATTTAGCACTAACTTATTTCAAAGCCGTAAGTGCACATCTGCAGTTCTGCTTTATGGTTATTGGCAGCGTGTCTTTGAACAGAAAAGTCAATCATTTGTATGAGTCAATCAGAACCAGTACCTAACTTACTACAACTGCTTATTTCCTTTGGTTAGGCCTATTTGCCTTGGTGACGTTTCTAATTTGACTGAGACTGACGTAACTCAAGACACCATAATCCAAAGGAGCGCAAGACTTCATACAATCCAGTTTATGGCGAGGGTGTGAGTTTTTAAAAACATATATTCAGGGAATCATGGCGTGAAATTCAGCCATCTGTTTATGACAGCGACATAAGGATAGATATAATCAGTTATTGATATATACTTCATTTATATTTAGTTACAGACCGCCTTTGATATGCAAACTAAAACACGGAGCTTACGTATTGATGGAGTTTCTCTCAAACTTTCTTCACATGCCTTTCACGAGGGCGAGTTAAGTTACGGATTGGCAACGCAACTTGGAAGTATCCCCAAGAAGAGTAGTACTAGAAACCAGAAGTTTTCACGGAAAATATTATTGTACCACTTTGTTACGATTTCTTAAGGTGCCTGCCTATCGGCCGTGTATTTCTATGGGTGAGGCACGGCGCCAAGAGCGATGTTGAACGGCTCATCTGGTATAACCTCTAGTGCAAGACAATAAAACGGCGTGCAGTGATAGGCCTATCGTAGATCTCTCGTCTGACTGGCACTTTCAGTGGTCACCCTAATATTTTTATTGGTGAAAAGTTTTAAGTTAAGTTCATTGCATGCTTCTACGGTAGTTTGACACGAATCCCACGAGTAGATTTTCAGATATAACAGGTTAAAAAAGCTGTTTTTAGCCATTTTGAGGGGCTCCCTAATTATTTTTGTAATCGACGTGGTGCTTTGAAACGACACGTCAGTCATCGTTTGAAGGTGTATTTTCCTTTAGACATTGCCACAATGGACATATGTGGAATAGTTTCGTAAAAAACGTATTTACGAACACGCTGCAACGCATTTTAAGCGTGTGGCAGGGCCGCCTACCCCACGCTTCAAATGCGTTGTAGTGTGTTCGTAAACAGGTTTTTTCTACGTAAATATTCCACGTGTGCCCATTGTGCCAACGTACGAAAAGAAAGCAAACTTCAGACAAGGTTGGAACCTCATTGTTTAGACGCCACGCTCTTTAGAAACACTGTTTCTGAGTCCTCCAACATGGCTAAAACGGCCTTTTCAGACTTCCGTACTTCAAAATGTACTAACCGGATGTATGTGAAACTCAGATTGCGACCTGCACTGAACTTAGTTGCAGACTTTCCACCAATTAAATTACATTGTCACTGCTTAAAGTCCCACAGTAAAATCCGTTCAACGGGAACCTTGCATGCTAATTCAGCGCTTGGCTCGCTGAGGCGACGTGGCATTTGATGCGCTTTTTAAGGTCGACCTTACTGCTCCGTCGCTTTTGAACCTCTCACGCGCGGGTAGGTGGCGCCCTTGTAAGTGCATACCATGAAGCTTTACTTCATGGTTAGTGATTGGATGTGTTATGTGCTCAAATCGCAGATACGTGTGGTGTCGCAAAAACCTTATTCTGATTAGTACAGGTAAGTGAGACACGTCTGTACGCAAAGACACTTCGCCAATAACCAGGAATCAGAGCGCAGATGAAGCAATGAAACAAAGTAGTGCTAAAATATGTTCGAGAAATCTTCCTGCTCCGAAGTAGGTCTCTCAATCCACGCGACAATTGCGCAGTGACGGCGACAACCAACTTCCTCTTCACATCCCTTGTCGACCATGACCGAGTAAAAAAAAAAAAAAAAAACGCCATTATATGACGTGAGTGAGTCACCTGCGATGATTGATTGAATCTCTCTGGTTGCCGAAGATGACGTCACAATCTGGAGGAGAGGTGCGTGGGACCAATAAAGGAAGTTGTCGTGAATGTTCCCACTCATACGCAGTATGTTAACACGAGCGTATGTCGGTGTTATATGTCTACGAAAAAATGCATTGCAATGCGTGTTCACAGATGACTCTTCACACAGTTAGGACCGTCCTTCCGTTGCTAGAGACCAGAAACATTCACGATTTGTTCAGGAAACAAGTTTAGGACTCAAATAACCATAAATTCGTGTCACTTTCATGACTGGCATTTGCCTTATTTGACGCCTATTGGAAGGTGCTGAATCAATAATATAGAAGCAGCTAAATGCATGCTCAATCACGTGGTATCTCTGCGTTAGGGAGCAGCCAATGAGCAGTCTTTGTCTACTTGAGTTCACATATATTTTTTCATGTCAGTGAACCCGCGAGATTCACTGGTCTCTCGAATCACTGCTGAAGACTACCGAGATCATTCGACAAAGTGGTCCTGCAGTAAAGGTTTAATGTTGTTTTTATTTGTGAATTTTTCCCTCCACCTACATGCACCCACACGACGAAACAAGATAAGCGGAACTGAGCGACGTTAAAACTGACGGAGAATAAAATTAAGGTTTTTTTTCGGGGTGTACATTTTTATTTACAGCTGCGTTGTGCATTTCGTAGATATTAAACGTGTATTTTTTTTTAATATGTGCACAGGAGCTATTTTTTGCTTTTAACTCTGTTTTGAATAATTTATTCCATAGAATAAATGTAATCTTCACAACACAGATGTCTCATTTTTTTCTTTTTACGTCAATGTTATGATAATTCATTTACATTATTTCTGCGAGAGTTATTTTTGCAAGCACTGGGGAAATTATATTTCGTAAAATTTTCTACCAATTATGTTTAAACAGTTTTCACTACGTTGACTGATATTTTTCAAGTAAAAATTACTACGACTTAGTTAATTATTTAATTAATTGATTATTTAGAACTAACAAAACTAGATTTAATCACTATTTTAGTCTAGAAAACATTTTACTCCATAGTTAAATATTTTTTCAACTAACTGCGTTTTCACAGTATCTATTGCACTTAATGCTAATAAAAATTATTTATTGTGAGTTTTAGAGTATGGCCTTAAAACGTATTGAAATAAAACACAAAAGAAAGTAATATTTGTCTTAAATTTTTCTCTAGCTAAATGACATCATCCAAATCCTCTACAAGTTATTAGGTTATATGTCACCGATTTTTTTGGCACGTCATTGTGATTTACACAACCCTAGGACAACACTATTAAAGAAGCCAAGCTATGTTAATGTGAAGACTCTTGGGTGCACAATATTTCGTAACAAAACAAAACTGCATTGAAAAAGAAGGGGGGAAAACTTCTTCTAGCTACCACAGAATATTTTGCCTCACCAATTTTTTTTTGTGGTGGCCACCAAAATGTTTTGCTGCCCCCAGTAAAATTAAGCAGTTAATACAAAAAAATTGCAACCACTACAAAAATACGGCGAGGTCTATACTAACAAAACACTTTGTAGTCACCACAAAACAATTTTTTTTTGTGTGGTTGTTTAAGTGTGATGTTCCAAATGTTTACTCATGTAATAAAAAAGTAAACTAAGTCTACAGACGGTGAACTCAATACTGAACATGGTTTACCTGCAGATCAGATCATGGTCTGGTCTGGATTTTGCTCATTAGTTAGTGTCAGGTAGCAAGTCACGTGCTAGTTGAGAGCTTGTTACTCTACAAGAGAGCACTTGCCAGCGAGGGTATGAAGCTCCTTGTCAAGTAGCAGAAGGACGACTACGGGAGAGTTTACTAACGATCTTCCTTCTCGCAGACACCGGCTGCAGATAGACAACTCTTCACACGGGCCTTAAGGGGACTCCCTACCTGCCCTTCAAATGCGTTGCAGCGAGTTAGTTATGACTATTCTCGTTTCGACGAAGCTATTTAACGCACATTATATCTGTATATCTACGAAAAGAACACGCACTTCAAACTATGTTGCCATAGTTTTAAAAATTCGGCACGTTTATTAGAAACATTATATTCTGGCCCACCAAAAGGGCCAAAAATGGCTTTTCCAGACTGCCGTATTTGGAAAATTAACAGTCGGGAACGAATTACAGAACTGTAGAAACAAGCGTTAGACTTTACTAACTACGCTGTCCATATATAAAATAATGTGGTCACCGCTTAAAGTCCCATAGGGTAAAGGATAATAGTAAAGCACTGCACGTCAGCTGATTAGCTTGCACTGAGAGGCGATAGATAATGCATTACATACGTCGGTCAACGGCAAACTTACCACTCCTGCCTCACACACAAACACAATCTATCTAGGGAGGCCCCTTAAGGAGGATCAGTACCTGCCATTTTCGAATTCTTTAATTTCCGATTTTAAAAAATTGGGGGGGGGGCTGGAAAATTTTAATTGTTTTAGTAAGTGTTATATTTGTACAAGATAGGTTTCTTACACACACACACATATATATGTATATATATATATGTACATACATATGTACACACACACACACACACACACATATATATATATATATATATATATATATATATATATATATATATATATATATATATACTATATTTTACAGTAATGATACTTTTTTTGCTTTCATAGTTTTTATATAATGGCAGGTCAAAGCCCAAATTTGCATAACACAGTTAAATACAAGAAAGGAAATCAACAGATTTACAGAAATGTAATAATATGCAGTGAAGAACAGTGTCACGGATTACATCACGACATGCATATACACTGCATTGAAGGACTTATATATCATTTGTTGCATTTTAAATGAAAATTTGCTAACTGTATGTAATTTTTAAAAATACATATAGATCAATGTGAGTATTTATACATCTCTTGACGTAGCCCGTGACACTGTTATTCTGTGTGAATTAGTTCATTTATGTAAGTCAGTTGGTTTTCGTTTCTTGTATAAAACAATTTTATGAAAATGTTGACTTTTACATACCACTGTACAACAATTATTAAAACTAGGAAAATTTTATTGCTGTAAAACGTGTCATAATGTATGTCTATAATACAAACCATCGTACAAATATTAAAAAAATATTTAAACCATTCAAATTTGGGGTGAATTCCCCCCTTAAATTCCATACAATTAGATTTATTAAAATTTCGCGTCTGACTTGGCACAGATGTTACCTTCTTAAGTGTTGGCAAACTGTCACACCTTCACTGCCTTTTCTTTAGTTTTTGACTAAATGTCATTATTTTCTACAGATGGTCGCAGGTATAGTATAAGCAATTTCAGTCAAGAAATGCCAACTGTGTACAATGTGAGAAACTTTACCCTCTGCCTTGTCGGAGCATTAAGCACATAGAAAATTTGTAAGCCAAATTAAATGCAGAGGTTAGATTATATCAAAATGGCGGGTACTGGTCCCCCTTAATATCAGCTCTGGTATTGTTACGACCAGTGGCGGTTCGTAGGTTGTTGGAAGGTAGAGCATAAATTGCATAGAACTGTATTGTTGTGCGCTAGTTGACGCTACAGTCATTGCCACGCTGGTATGTATGTGCCGCTTATTACTGACTGGTCACAACACAGTAAGTAGCCAGTACATATGTCATGGTCGTTAATAAACGGCGGCGCCTTCACACGAGTGTACAGTTCTCGACAACTTGTGCCCTCCCTGACAACAACCCTCGAGCTGCCACTGGCTGAACTCGCCTCGCCAGAGGCACAGAGGCTAAGGTGTACAGAGCAAAGGCATGCACACAATTAAATACTTTAGCATCTGAATTTATGTTCCCGTTACTTTAAGTCTTTTGTCAATACATATAGCGACGATTTTATGTCGAAAAGATTTTTACATCAATTTATTTTCGTGCCTTATGTGTACATCTGCAGCTCTGCTTCCCGGTTATTGGCACCGTGTCTTTGTGTAGAGGCGTGACTTATCTGTCTGTACCAATCAGAACAAGGTTACTGGCACACTATATGTCAGAGATTTATCAGTAGAACCGCAAGACATCCCAACATTGACCACGAAGCAGAGTTATAGATGTACACATTTGTCATTTGCCTTATTTCTTGTTTACTGGAACCTAGTTGTGATATTAAGAGGCCTATACACCGGGTGTAATTTTCCGTGCAGAGACAGTGAAGCGATAAGGTCCAGCTTTCCACACTCGACGGTAACAACATCGCTTATATTCGCGGCGCGCCAAACTTGCGTGAAGTGTTTTCCTACTACCCATTTTCCATGCGACCTTAAAATTATATTTGTGGAAAGTTTGTAGGAAAGTCTAAAGCATGCTTCCAACGTTGTGTTTTACGAATCCGGGTGATATTTTTCCAGATACAGCTTCTAAAATAAAAAATAAAATAAAAAGACATTTTGAGGGACCCAAAACATGTTTCTAATAAGCGTGTAGCATTTTTAAAATTATAGAAGCCTAGCTTCAACCATGTGTTCTTTTTGTACGAAACATATTGTGAATAAGTTAAGTTATTTCGTGTAGAAAATAATGGCTGCAGCACGCTGCAGCATCGCCTCTTATCTCTCCTAAATGTTTATGCCATTCAAGCCAAGAGAGTGTGAGTTCAGTTACACGGAAAAAAAAAACATTGTGGCAGCTACAAATTATTTTGCTAGTATTCACCGCGGCAAATATTTTGTACTCACCACAAAAACATTTTGCAGTCATTGCTAAAATATTATGGTTATCAACAAGCAGTTTTGTGTTTACTACAAAATAATTGGGCAGCACGGAAAACCTCATACAACATGTTTATTTCAGTGTAGTAACACTCTTGGTGAATATACGAGTGACAAAAGATGTCTACAGTGAATGAAATTCTTTGGAAAGCCGAGATGAAAACCTTGTTGACAGCATCGTATGACGACCGCATTGTAAAGGCGGGAATAATGCCTTTCTCAGAACGTTAGCCGAACAGGAGAAAGGCTTCGAGAAAGCAGGTACAGTAAACACGTAGTAAACAAATTTGTGGCCTGGTGCAAAAATTCCAATGTCAGATCACAGATTCTACGACATTGGCCTTTTTAGCACCAACCCACAGAAATATGAGAGCGCGCCACTGAATAAATCAGCGTGCATAATCTAAACAATGTGTGTATCTTTCCTGCGATGGTGCATTATTAATGCTGTGGGCCAATATGTTTCTCAAAACTTATACGTTCGCGATTTCTCTGTCACTGAACGATGCAGAGTTTTAATTATTTTATCGCACTGTTGTAAGAGTAAATGATTAAAGCCATTCAGGTGAAAATTTACTGTTGTATTGCTTAGAATACCAAAACCTTAGCAGAATTTTACACTATAAATCACTAGGAAAATCTCAATTTCTTCATTTTACTACCCTATGGTTTCGCTAGAAGCTTCACAATTATGTGTAAGTTACAGTAATGTAATTGACCCGGAACTCACGCGACAAAATCTGTCGGACTTTTAGTCTACTGTGAGCATTAACAGTTTAAGTGTCTTAGTTGCAACGACAGTTTTGAGGCCCGAAGTTTTAAATACTTTACAAAATAACTTCACGAATTAAAACATGGTTTGATTGTCAAAGGCGCTAACATTTTCGGTGAAACTGCTATATATTGCTTTCAGTTTCTAGACACGTCTGTGATTGGCAGGTAGAACCACAGGACGGCGAGAGTTAAAACATCCAATCACTGACCACAAAGCAGAGCTGCAGGTGCGCACGTAAGACATTGAAACAAAGTGGTGCAAAAATATTTCCGTGAAAACTACCGGGCCCTTAGCATGGAATTTAACATCATTTCAATATTTTTTAATTTCGTCTTTTTTACGAATATAATTTAAGACTAATCGTGTGCGAATAGTACGAGTTACCTTCAACAGGAAAATCCAAGTACAATATATAAAAATTTCCTTTGGGACTTGTAACACTGACACACATTTATCTCTGTTCTTACGCCATGAGATGATAAGGTCGTCCCTGAAGGTTTCATAGAGGTTAGTCAACAACAAAGAGAATTTGCATGTCAGTTCAGTGCCTTGCACGTAGAAACGACTGTGCATCAGATGTGCAAGCATGGATCATCCTTACAGCTCCGGAGCCCTTGGATTTATGATCTCCAGATAAACAGCCGCATTAAGGCCATGATCTTTCATTTACATCAAACAATTGCAAATAATTCAAATATTATTTTTTAGCCAAATGCTCCGAAAAAAATCTGAGACTGTTTACAGTCATACGATACACAACTTTGCCTGAGCGTTTTAAAACAATGTACCGTTTGCTAGCAAAAAATTATTTTGCTTAATTTTGGCTTATTTTGACAACAAAACATATGATATTTCAGGGGGAAAATATCTAAACATCCGTTTGGTGTATTGAAACAGAACAATTCAGATACAAACGATGATATATAAGTGTTAAAAAAGTAAGAATGAATTTTTGATATATGTATTAATTTGCGTTAAAAATATTTTTGAAACCACTGCAAAACTAAAGAGCGAGGCCTTAACAAATGTTTTAAGAGCCGAATGGACAAAACATTAACTGCAAAAAATAAATACCGTACTTATTCCTAGGAAAACCTTATATTCCGGCGAAATTTCTAAATGCACATCTGCAGCGATGCTTCGTGGTTATTAGCAGCGTGTCTTTGTGTGGAGGTGTGGTCTAGTTGACTGAGCCAACCAGAATATGGGTTACTGACACTGCATGTCTGTGATTTGTCGGTAGAACCTCGATGCGCAAGAGAGGTGAAGCATGCAAGCCATGAGTCTATGAAGAATAAATCCAGACGAACATTTAAGGAATTGAAACAAATTAGTCGAAAAACCACGAAAATTCATGGTCGTTACTAATTACGCAAGTATGGCAGAAAATGCTGGCTACATGGATCGGCATGAAGGGTTCTATCTTACAAGAATCGGTGGAAAAATTTCTTTGGGAATTTGAGATGTGTAGAAAAAGGCACCGTAAAGAGCTCATGAGAGTACAAATCCGGAAGTGAACCTAGATCCAAAAACTGCGGAACTGAATTAAGCGTAGTTTAGTCTTTGGGAGACAGGAGCCGTATTAACAAAAAACACAGGACTAAGGACGAATAACAAACGTTGTAAGAAAAAGTTCCAATTTCAAGGCATGTTTGAAGGAGATGACTGCAAATGTAAACTTAGCAATTAAATGCCAACCTTGTAATCTGATAATTATTGATTCAAAGTATACCACTTCCTTATGCAAAGCGGCAGTTATTTTCGATACAAACATTGACTGAGAAATGTCGCCGAGACGGCTAAGTCGACTTGCATATAGGTAGAGCCAGATTTTACGGCAAAAATATTTTTGTACCATTTGGTTTCAACGCTTCATGTAACTTATCTGCAGCTTTGTTTCATGTCCGGTGATTTGATGTTTGAACTCACCCTTGTCTTAGGGTTCTACAGACAAATCACAGACGTCATGTCACAATAACCTTATTATGATTGGCGCAGTCAAATGCAGTCAAATGACAAACGTTTCGTGCCTAAACAAACACACACTGTCAATAACCATGACGCAAAGCTGCCGATAAGTAAGACTGGCATTGAAACAAAAAGTTGCAAAAATCTTTTCGCGACAAAGTTAGGGCTCTACACACGAGCAGACACAGGAAAAGTAAATCATGATTGTAATTCAGAAACGTGCACTCTTAAAATAATTTTTGTACTTTTACAAGGGAAATCCTTGGAAATTGAGTTGCCAAACAAATTCCCTGTAAAATTATTCGTACTTGCAATGAAGAAACATAAAAGTTGAAGTATTATTATTTTTTTTTTTCGAATAATGAACATGAATTATTTATTAAATTTTACGTATAATGATTTCGATAAAAAAGTTTGTACAAGCAATACGATTCAAACCACCATCTTTGCGCTTGGTGGCCGGGCACCTTACCCTTAGAACAACTTTAACTTATCTACTAGTGATGTATATATTAACTGTAGAATTAAATGCCTTAACCCTGTTTTTTTTTTTTTATTTTGTGGCACGTAATTTATACGACTATTTATTTTATTCCAGTATAATGTGTACCAGAGGATTTTAGTTAAGTACAGCTATATTATTTAAGATAAGCCCGTGATTTTAGTTAACTAAGACGAAAATCCTTGTAACTTAAAACAAATATTGTGTAATGATCTCAAATCTTTGTACTTTCTCAATGGCTTATAAAATACAAAAAAAAAAAAAATCCCTGTCAGTTTGACAAATAATTAGGGTATATGTACATACATGAAAAATCTCAATCACATAAAAATGCAGTGCCAACTACTTAAAGATAGTGAAACTCACAACGCCAATTTCACAACAAGTTACATTTGAACGTACGGCTTTAGTTGCACAAGTTACACGGACCATGAAAATAAATATTAATTTTAATTTTTTTTACTGTTTAATAAGAGTATTAACCAATTTCCTATTCAAAATTTGAGTTTGAGTATTTTTATTCGGTTTCTGCATTAATAAACTATCTATAATCATTAAAAAAAACATAAGCAGACTTCACGAACATATTATGTAAACTGCTGTAAAACCAACTGATCTAAAAAAAAATTACGTTCAGTTTGCATGCAACCGCAAAATTTATCTTTCTTTATTGAATGCTTAAATAAATAGACAGAAAATATTCAAATATTATTTGTGATAAGCCCATATTTTAAATAAATTGTAGAAAACAAATGTACATTACCTTTTCACTTATAAAAGTTACACGCTCTAAAGCAGCTTTGCTATGAATATAAATACGGTGATATATCCAGTGAAAGGTTTGTAAAAATTGAGGGGCTAGGATTCATAGTGGTGTATGTCACACTTATTTAAAGTGTCGTATTTATTAAATTTATTCACGTTTCACAAAATAATATTTTGTAACAAATTATTCACTCTTAACTAGTAGATAGTATATATGTTCTAGGACAAAGCACTAAAAAGTAATAAATAATTCAAATTTTACAAAGAATAAAAATAATGAAATAAAAAATTTATTAATTTACGATATTACCAGGTGGGTAAATACTTAGCCCCTTGGAAAAAAAACTTATCTGATTTCCTTCCTCTAAGCACATCAGGGTATTCAAGCCTACACACAGAAAATATTTATTCTTCTAAATTTATTCATTATGGCATTTTAGGGTCCTTCCTTTTGGACCCTGGAAAATTAAAAAAATGTAAAGCAAATTATCTTCCATTTGAATTGATTTGGTTTATTTTTAGAGGAACATTCTAACACACTTATTATTTGCAAAATTTAAATTAATTATAATTTTTTAGGGCTTTGTCCAAGAACATGTGTATACTATCTACTTTAACTGAATTTCTGAATTATTCCGTTTGAGTATTGAAGAATACACTGCCTTTTGCATGTGATTACAAAAAATTGTTCAAGAGGAAACTATTTTAACTGACTTATGCCATTATAAATCTAAACCTCTCAATTGTTAACTTTTAACTGGGTTCATAGTACTTAGTACCATAAAAAGACGAATAACCAGGCCCGACAGAGCTGCAATATCAAGCAAACAACATCTCTGCCCACTTATAATTCAGGAAGGGAAATATTCGCTAGTTCAATAGCCTCTATGTTAGCAATTATGCTCCTGTGTAACTCAAGCCCAAATCATTAGTTCATTACATTTAGGGCAGTGCATTCTAAAATGCAGGTTACTGAACTGGTGAATTTTGCATTTCCCGACTCAAAGTACGATACCATTATCCCAGACAGGGGTGCGAAAATTGTAACACAGTAGGAATATATACGCATATATATATATATATATATATATATATATATATATATATATATATATATATATATATATATATATATA
>PNEQ01082511.1:8439-21332 GCA_003012365.1 Medauroidea extradentata | reverse complement strand
CCATCAGAATCGCTACTGATAAGATAACATGGCCCGCAAGTAATTAGTCGCACCAGAGAACACTATGTCCAGTACGGCTCGCACAGCAGGTACGTACAGAGGTGACATTGAATGTGTTAAGCCGAGTCCTTGTTTTGAGCAGCAACACGTTTATAAAGCCAGCATAATAAAACTGAACAAATTTCACCAATGTGACAAAAATGGTAAAAGCTCAAAGGTTTGCTTCTTTGCAGCGCGTCCGTTTCCGAATCATTAAAAACGTTAACAAATAAACGGGATCCATTTTTAACCAGCCAATGTCTAGGTGACCATATTATTTTTAAGACGATCCTTTATTCAATTTTTTTATTCATCAAGAGAAAAATATGACGCGGATTTACTTGCTGCAATTTATGTATAATAGCGACATAGTTGAACTGTAAAAAAAATCTTCACTTTACTAATGTGTTCTACGAAACAAGCTAAATCGTTCCCAACGGAGGAAAAAGCCATCAGCTAAACATCTAAATAACGCTAAAACAGGAAGAACTAACTACGTGGCAAATGTAAAACACAGAACAACGTTAAACCAATACTTTCTTTACCGCAAATATACTTTGCTATAATTAAAACTCAAACAATAATTGTCTATACCACAAAAAATTGTGTCGCGGCAAATGAAGAGTATTAAGGGCGCCGCCTACCTGCACGTTAGAGGCTCAAAAGTGAAGAAGACATAAGTATGACCTTGAAGTGTGTATCAAGTGCCGTATTGCCACTATGAGTTAAGCGCTGACCTAGCGTGTAAGATTCCCACGATACATATTTACAATGGGACTTCAAGCGGTGACCATGTAATTATATTGGCGGAAAGTCTGCAGCACGTTTAGTGCACGACTTTGTCGGAGTCTCGCATACATACGGCTAGTACATTTTCAAGTACAACAGCTTCAAAAGGCCGTTTTCAAGTGTGTTGGAGGGCTTCGAAAAAGAGTTTTTAATGAACTTGGTTAGAGAGATGATGTTTTATCGCGGGAAAACTTGGCTGATTGCTGGGTTTCAACACACGTTCAGCTTACCATCAGATTACTGGTTATAGCTTGTACGTGAAGCTGTTACCCTATTTGACTGAGCCAATAAGATTTCCGATATTGTAATATTTGATGCCTGTTATTGGTCTGCAGACATCTACGTTGTGTCAGACGTGTATCACCCAATCATACATGTCGCAAGAAACCTCAGTGTTTTCAAGGATACGTTGGCATAAAACATTTTCGCGATATGCCATCATCTCTTACCATGGTGTCTTACAATGACATTCCTAACTTGTCCCACCAAGTGCGTTTTCTCTTCGTACATTGGCACAATAGGTACATGGAGCAGTTTCGTAAAGAAAACGAATTTTCCCGCACAATACAACGCTTTTGAAGCGCGTGTGTAATCCCGAGACATGTTCGAAATATTCAGTTTATTCTGTAACCAGAGCCGGATGCACAACTAGGCCCAAGTTAAGGGCGCAACTTTCACAAGAGCGCACTTTTATCGAGGAGAACATGTGAAGAATTTCCCATACCTATTTTTAAAAGAACCATTATGGCGACGAGTAAAAAATCTTTTGAATGGTCACCTTTGGCATTTTTGGCTTGCATTGTCTCTTATTAGTTTTAACTGCTCTATGGCCAATCCAGCTATTTATTTTCAAACAACGGTTTACAGTCAAGCTGAATTGTTATTGTGTTATTACTATTATTACACGTGGTGAGAGGGCAAAGTAGAGTCATTTTAAGTAATGTGGTGCTGAAAACGGAGAAAGGACACCAGTTGTTACGTAAATATGGAAAACTGAGGCTGCGGGGGCGCTTAGAGTGCGTGGTAGATAAACAAACAAACGCTGAAAGTATGAATTCAATTCTACACATTTTTCGAATAAAATGTGGATAAAATACAAATCGAGAATCCTTTACCAACTTTATGAGTACATTCGTTACGCGTGATCTCTTGCACCGCAGTTAAATGCACGAGGTTCCGGCGTCAGAAATTTTGCCTCAGAAATTTGTAACACTGGAAACAATTATGTTTAAAACGTTGGCTAAAGCTATTGTCTACGATTGTTTTTTTTTTTTTTTTTTACTTTTGCAAATTGACTTTAAGAAACATACAGTTATCGATTGATGCGTTTAGCGTTGAATTATGTACCACGCCCTCTTAAATCCGGCCCTATCTGTAATCGTATGCAAAAGTGCAGTGTAAATACGAAGCTTTTTGTGTGCATGTATTCTCATGCTTATTTTGAAATTCACTCTAAAAAATAGTTCGTTAATTTGCCACATGTGCGTATAGTGGCGCTAAGAAAGTAGGAATGGTAGATTTGTTACCCAGACATGGTAGCACTCCTAAACTTTATATAAAATAGTCAAATGTATACTGAAGTTACTAGACTTGTAACAACTGTAAAATTTTGCATATTTACAAGGCGGAAGTACGGTAACTGACCCATACTGCGTTTAGGTTAATTACCTCCTAAACATTTTAGGAAGTTTTTTACAGTGTGTTATGTCACCTCGTGTAGCAGCAACACTAGCAAGACCCAGAAACTATGTTCTCCTCACAGCCAAGGTGTTGCGCAAGATCTGATGAGTTGCGCCCCGACGCGACTGCCTGGTTTAGTTAATTGCGTGAACACGACTTTGCGTGACTTCTGCGCAGGCAAGAAGACCACGTCCCAGCATTTTCCATACGCATGAAGTGTTTCCCACCTCCTCGCCAGCCAACCTGTTTTCACACGCATCCTGACCAGCCGCACCTTCTGTCTGTCGGCGCCTCCAGACAGCTAGTGTGCAGGTAGCTGTGTTCCGACACAGTGCACAGCTGCAAGTGTTTGAAACTAATTGTTTCCTTTACACGAGTCTATGGTGTGAGAGTTTCTAGGTTCGAATCCCAGCTCGGCCATTGATGCTGTGTTATCCGTTCATTGGCTCTTAAGGGCGTTTAAGTGGGAAATTATCCTTATTTTTTTTGTTGTATAAAATAGGGTTAATTTTGTAGACACCACTTGAAGAGTACATTTACCTCTCACGAAAAAAAAAAATAGCTCAGCCAGTTTTCACATAATGGTATTTCAAAGTCAAAATTTGCATATTTTTAATTCATACAAAACTTGAAAACCAGCAAGCATAATAAAATACAAAAAAATCACATCAAAGCTATATGTCACAGTCTACGCCTTGAATCATATAAAACACCATTACAAAATAATGTTGTATTTAAAAAAATTGCTAAAAGAAACAAAAAAATTAAAAACTTTTTAAGAATACAATCAATCATTTTCATGATTTTTTTATATGCTTCAAGCCGTAGACCGTGATTTGGAGTTTTTGTGCGATTTTTTCTATTTCATTATGTTTCCTGGTTTTAAAGTTTTCTATGAAGTAAAAAATATGCAAATTTTGACTCTGAAATACCATTATGAGAAAACTGGCTGGGCTAATTAATTTTGCAAGGGGAAAATTTACTCCCAAGTAACGTCTGTAAAACTAACACTATTATATACAAATATATAAATTGTCGTTTTTCCCCACTGGAACACCCTTAAGACCTCGTAAGAATGTATACAGCTGGCGCACGAACATAGTGGTAGCATGTTAGGAGTAAGGTTTTTTGATAAAATACTACTAAGCGTGTGTTCGACACCTTCGTATAAGAAAAGAAGACACATTTAGAACAATGTTTCTCTAGTTTTGTTTTCTAGATATCATGTTTAGGAACATTGTTCCAAGGCACCTCAAAAAGGCTTTAAAAAACTGCTTTTTCAGACTGCTGTCACGTGAAAAAAACCCAACTGGAATCGTAAAAGAAAAATAAAGAAACTCGTGTTAGACTTTACACCGCACTTTTCGTAAACAAAAAAGTACGGTCACAGCTTAAGGTCCCATAGGAAAGAGCCAACGACTTAAACACTGCACGTTGTTTCCGCGCCCCGACGGTTGTTGACGCACTAGCCAGTCTAGCCCTTATCGCCTGCCTGTATCTGTGCCTCAGGCAGGGCATCTGTCACCCGCTGTATAGGGCAGTAAATCCCTCTCACCTCCCCTCAACCCCTCCTTAACCTTATGATTAGGGCCATAAACTTTTCGCGAAAATAATTTTGCCCTGGTTTGATTCAGCTCCTTACGCGCACATCTGTAGTTCAGCTATATAGTCAGTGATTATTAGAGACCTGAAAAATTACCGTTTTCTTTTGGCCCCAAGCTAGAATTCCAGCAACTGTAAGTTCGTGCCACTCTCGCTATTGGGCCATGACTTATTTGACACTTGCTGTAAGTCGCTTAGCCAATAGTACAGAAGCAACTAAATGCAACTGCGTCATAGAGCATCCAGTGAGCAGATAATGTCTGCTTGAATACACACATGTTCTTGGAGGCTAGCCTACATGTCAGTGAACACGAGAATATTTCCCGTCTCTAGTGATTATATGTTGTAACTCCCGCGGGTCTTGGGATTCCACCTGCACGTGTGGTGTTGATCTGATGGGCGCAGTCTAATGACACACGCTGTCAACAACTATGAAGCAGAGATGCAGATGTGGAGGTAAGGCACTGTAACAAACCGAGGAAAAGTTCATGGCCCTACTTATGATCTTTGAATATATATTCAAAGTTATGATGCACCCCCTTCCTTTATTTTGCTACAACCAAAGACTTGCATTCAGGTTCGTTCCCCGGCTCCGGCCATCCTAATTTCTGTTTTACATAGTTGAGGAGCATTTTTTCAAAACTATATATCTCCAAAAAATGTAACTTTACAGGAGAGAGGAAAAATATGTATCCTCTAAACGAAAAAAAAAAAAAAAAAGTAAACAGTATAGGATATCCAGTCAGAGCAAGAGCAACAAGCAACAATAAGGTACCAAAAATGCACTGTATTATATATGGTACATTGAGTTTTGACAAAGAATGGAAATAATACATTTTGAAAAATAAAACGGTTTTGGATATATGAGCAGACCAGCAGAACAGCAAATGTTTCAAGGTTGAAAACTATGTGTATATAGGTTACAATGCTGCTATCTCTTGCGACAGAATGGCAGTTATGTATACTGAGAGTGAGACATTCAAATACAAAAATGTATTCGGTTTTGAAAACAACAAACATTGCAATGTTTATTATAACCGAGATTTATATTGACTTTTAATGAGAAAATGTGGATTTATTCAGTTTTGTTACCAAAATACATTTTCCAATAGCCTTCCCAATGGTAAATATTCACTTTACATCAAAATCCATTCCACCATCCTATATAGTAGAAGTGGTTTATAAAGATTTGGTTATAAACAAAATTTTCAATTTTTTGGCGATATTGAGTTTTGAAAAATTGCTCCTCAGTTTCTCGAAGTCGCTCCAGGTGAATGCTGGGATGGTTTCTTAACGAAGGCCATGGCCGATTCTTCTCCCACCTCCTGTCGTTGTATCAAGTTGTGTGTCGCCGTCTCCAATGACCTCGCTGTTGAGACGTAAAGCCCATTGATCTTACCATCTAGCGCTCAAACTGGGTGATTCAACTTTTCATGTCAGTGAATGTAGTCTCGACTGCGTAGTAAAAATATTAACTTTCTAACTGTTTACCCCTTCACGTGTAGCAATGTGAGCACGACGAAACGACATTTCGTGCCGATATTCAGAGTACGTTTTGAATGATGCTATAAAATAGTCGGTGAAAGTGGCAGCAGAGAATATCTCGCACGGGAAATTCTCGCGGTTCGTGCCTTTTCTTACATGGTTCCAGACAAAAAACTTATATGCCTGCCTCTATTCTTATCGAACCATTAATAATAATAATCTTTTCAACAGGGTTGCACTTGTCGTGTATTACGTAGTCAGACTGAAATAGGAAGTTGCCGAGTATCCACGGAGTCGAATGGCGGGAAAGAGATTATGATTTCATTCAATTATGTTTCTCTATTCAGTTCAGTAGAGAAACGATTTTCTGAGCAAATCATGTCTTCGAAGAACTTGCGTATACCTCCATTAACCCTATAAAACTCAGACCTTTTGTCAATTTCTTTTACGTTTCTTCCGCTTCTGGTGAAAGTTAAAGAAAAAAAATGGGAGGGGGGAGGAAAATCGTAAATTGCATTTTGCGTAGAAAATGAACTCGCTTGCGTACGTGTTGAGAATAATGCGTTATCGTAAATCATGACAAAGTTTTCCTCTGGTATGGAGAATAGTTTGGGTTTACAACCACTGCTAAGCATAAAAAAAAAAAAGAAGAAGGCGTAATATTAGAAGTCCGGGCGCAGCAACCAGTGCGCCTGTTGGTTGGAGATAACATGTTTGGAGTCCAACACTGTAAAAAACAATTTGTAATGTAACGTAGCAATTCATATTGTAATATATCTTGCTATCCTACTACAGAACTTACTAATGTTTACTTTACGGACGATTATCTCAAATACGCATACTACCATAGACATTTTACACAATGCATGTGATGTTACGTAGTGTTACCTGACTTACCAACATTCAACAGCAAGCCCTCCATCCTGACACGTGATTCACAACACACTTCCAGCTACGTGACTAATACATTGGGGCCGGAAAATATCGCGGATTCAGTAGCCTGCATGATAGAATTCACTATCCTATACATACTCAAGCCCCGACCATTTGTCCACCAGCTGCTACTCAGTGGAACAGCGGACAATGAACGAATAGACGGAGCTTGAATGTGCATAGTGCAATACATTCTAGCTTGCAAGTCATTGAATCAGCGAAATTTTCCGGCCCCTAATAATAGAAGATGTAGCGTATACGGGTTTGTATTAATTTAGTGATACAATTCTAGATGATTAGTGGGAAAAATAAACTGAATATTCAGACCTCAGAATATGGAAAAAAAAAAAAAAAAAAAAATGGAAATATTTCTGTAACACAACAAATCTTATGAAATTGTTAAAGATAAAATTTAAATAATATCGGTATTTACTTGAATGATTAGCATTTACAATCTTTAACCTTGGTAGATAGATTAAAAAAAAAAAAACGTTAAATAATTTCAGTCGGTAGAACAAACTGAGTGAGTTTATTTAAATCAGATTAGACGTAGGTCAATTAGGTTCATTAACTAAAACCAGGAAGACTTAGTAACATAGGAGTTTAGCGTCTATCTGCAAACCATATAACGCCATATATATAAGACGGTTTCACTTATCTCTGGATAGCAAATTATCCCTTTTGACGTCTGCTGAAATGCCACGGTGGTTGTAACTGCAGACAGGCCTCGGGCACATGTCGTAGAGTTGCTCTTCTCCTTCTGATATCTTCTCTTAGGCCCTCGGACGCATACGGCTACAGTTCACTAGCACACGATATCTAATCGTGGAAGACTAATTAATATAACTTCGCGGTAGTCCCGAGTCCAGCCCTCTTGCCCTTTTCTTGACTCCGCCTTCACCACGGAGGCGACCTGAACTAATATCTCGACTCGGCTTAATTCACTTAGGTAAAACCTAGAGCCAGCAACGACATTTCAGCTGCCGCTCTCCTCATCGTCCCTTCTAACAATAATAAAAAATACGTCCGAAGAAAATAAACAAATCATTGTTTTTAGAAGCGATAATCCACCTGCCAATCAGCACTCGGCAAAACAGTTCAAAACTTCGCGGGTTGAGCTGTGAGAATGGACATCAGGATAGTCATAGAGCAAATAGTCAGTCGTAATCTAAAATGCAAATAATATGGTCTGGCAAAAATTAAAGTTTACATATTGTCATACAACAAGCAAAAACACTATTGTCAATACACATCTAGATAATAATCCGAGGTCTGGTCAAAATTAAATAATGTCTCAAATATATAATCACAAATCACAAAGGAAAATAAACAAATACTGACATGTTACAGTAAATCTACAACACCAATGTATAAGAGTGTTATAAAAAAAAGCAGGTATGGTAAAATTGTTTCCTTTACATGAATAGTATCGATTCTGTACATTTAAAGGAAACAGTAAAAAGTATACAGATATTACAAGACCTGAGTAAGAGCGCCAAACATTTGCGCTATTTGCAACCTGAAGTATTGTGAATGTCCCATACACTGCATGGGTTAGAAACCTCCCGTACTGTTTAGGAAGTATTTCGATAGCCCTCGAGTGCCAGAGTTATCTAGACACTAGAGTCGGCTGTCGTCTCAACGAACAAGGCACTGTATGGGCGCGTAGTCTTTCTTTTGTCGGCCTTGCTCTACGAGACTTTCAGCGGCGAAACAATCATTTTATGACGTAAGCATAATATTATACACTATGGGATGCTGTGTGCCTTCATCGACGTATGGTGGTCGTGTTCCAAGACATGCAACATAAGCTCCGACAGTATGCTTTATCCAATAAACACGCGTCGTGTAGACTGAGGTGTATTACTAGACAATACGTTCCTTGCCTCTTGTACGTTACTGGTTCGAAACTCTACGTTACCGTAAAGCGTGGTAGCTTTGCCTAATTTTGGGGTTACTTTCAGTGGCGGCTCGTGGGTTGTTGCCAGGCCGGGCTGCAGTTGTCAAGAGCTGTACAGGGTTGTGCGCTGGTTGACTCTACAGCCACTGACACGCTGATGTGCAGGTGCCCCTTACTACTGAGTGGTCACAACACATCTAGTAGCCGGCGAATATTTCATGGTCGTTGGTCTACGGCGCGTTCATCACGAGTGTACAGTTCCGACTATCGGCAGCCCCACCTGGCAACAACCCACGAGCCGCCACTGGTTACTTTGCACTACATATTTTTGTTGTAAGTGAAGGTTTGCAGAATCGCAAATTGTTGAAGCCTTCGCCATTCGTAGCTTTAATAACAACAAACAATACTTTAAAGTGACCATTGCCCTGGAATTCCAACATAGAACGAAATAAATCTAACGGTACAAAGTTACCCATGGGGGTGCGAAGTATCCTCACTTTATGGTACCTCTACCAGTCTAATGGGTCCACAGACAACTCAGAGTTGTGTATAGTCACTACTTAGCACCACATGCCTTGGAACACTATATACCACGATACGCCACTGCGTGCCTCTTCTTGTAGACTACTTCAAGTGTTCCGTTGCAGGAATTTTATTGCCAAAAAATAACGATGAAAAAGCCATTTTCAGTGTTTTCACGTCAATCAACAACACAGGATATAAAAACATTCTTAAAATTTATTCGTAAGCATATGAACTTGAAAGAATTGGATCCGATATAACGACTAACGCTCTACACTGTCTTGGGGTCACTAAAATTGTCATTATTATAATATATTTGTGCAATAAAGTGTTGAAATCTTTTCCAAAAATACCATTCAAATTCACAATTTGCATATCACGAGCACGTACAAGATACATCAGTGTATGATAAAGCAGTTAAAGAGGCTATATCATATCGTCTGCTAACACCTTTCAATTTCGTATAACAAATGAAGTGTGTGACGAATAACTGGCAACGTATCTTAGTAGAAACACTGCATTGCATGATTAGGTGCGTATTAATAGACTAAATCAGTACTCAGAATAATTAAGTATTTATTATTCGTCGAGGGATAGTTATTATCTTAAAATTTAAATTAGATTAATTATTCCATACTTAAGCATCGATATTTCGAATACAATGTGCCTAAT
Organism: Medauroidea extradentata; assembly: GCA_003012365.1. Classification (NCBI taxonomy): domain Eukaryota; kingdom Metazoa; phylum Arthropoda; class Insecta; order Phasmatodea; family Phasmatidae; genus Medauroidea; species Medauroidea extradentata. The sequence continues at coordinate 11,710 of PNEQ01082511.1, read as the reverse complement.
GGAAGGTAAGATAATTAGCTACGTCTCGATTAAAACATTTTAAAATAAATCTAGCCTATTTTTTAATCAGGATGAAATTAATAAGAATTCAACATAATAAGTCACACGACCTCTAAAGGGGACTGTGCAATGCCGTCTGCAATTTACAGTATTTTCTCCATTACAAACATTACTGAAGGTGTCTCAACATTCTTGTTACTTCATGCTGTAAGTGTTTGTCTAGTACACACTTTTATACTGTTAGATAATAAATTACTTCCATATTATTTAATTGTAATATGAGGAATGCGAAAATCTTCCTCATCTTACAACAAACATTAGATAATGTAAAATTAATATATTTTCTAGCAATATGAAAAGGCGTAGTAGACAAAACAGAGCGTAACATGTCGAAAATATTGACATGCCTTTAGGAATGCTTTTAGTGGGGAAAATATTGTAAAATTAAAAATTGCATTGCACCATCCCACTTAAATGAAAATTCAACAAGGGGTTTGATTGAAAGTGTTCATTTAAATTTTTTTAACTTACGATAAAATTAAAAGTAAAAGAAGCTAACAGTAAAAATTGGTTCAAGGCGTGCGTATTGTCCTATTCCGAAGAGTTGCTAAGACTTCAAGAACCACTTGAACCAACGTACGCTATTGTGACTAATTATTTGATTTAAACATGCGTTGTCCAACAATAAAAAAAGCACACACGTAGACGAATTTCGAAGAAGGGTGATCTAGTAGACAGCCAGCTGCGACCTACTTCCTCGATCCATCGCCAATCACAAGGCCCGGAACCACGTGACGAGGTACAAGATAACAGGAAGCCCTTCAAGCCTCGCGGAGTTCCACCCACGCGAGGCAAGGAGTAACCCCCCACCCCCCCCTTCACATGGCAAATGTGCTGTGAACGCACTGCCGGCGTTAGCGAAAACATTCCGTGAATGTTTTAAAACACTCGTCGAGTTCCGAGAAGCAGACGCGCGGTGCGGGCAGGCGGCCGCTCACCGACCAATTACACTCGCCGGACGAACAAGTCCTTCCAGCCGACGACACACACAATAGGCGCCGCAGATGGCCCTGGGGTGTTTTGTTTTTGTTAACCGCGTTTAGCTGAGAAGAAAGGCGTTATTGTGTCAATCAGACAATGGGCTGCGTGCTGCCGGCAAAATGTCGTGCAATTAAATCATCCGGTGATTTAGATTAAGGCCAGTCCCGGTAGTTAAACAGGGATTCTGAAAATATGTTTGTTTAAAGCAACATAACTTTTAATTCGAGGAACCCTTACGTTGTATGGTCACAAATGTATCATAATTCGTACTTTATTTTTGTTGCTATAAACCTAATAGGTAGGGACTACAATTTTGCCCCAGTTTGTTTCAGTGACTTACGTGCACATCTGCAAGTCAGCTTCATGGTTATTGGCAGCGTGTCTATGTCAAGAGACATATATCATTTGACTGAGCCAATTACAATAAAGTTCCTGCAACACCACACGTCTGTGATTTGACGGTAGATTCCAACGGCTCGTGAGAGTTTAAATATCAAATCACTGACCACGAAGCAGAACTGCTGATGTTCACGGCACAGAAACAAAGTGGGGCAAAATTATTCTCGCTAAAAACACGGGTTCCTACTAATAGGTCGAGACCGGAAGACTGCGCGGATTTACTGACGTGTAGGATAGCTTGCAAGAATACATGTGTACTCAGGTAGACAACAGCTGTTCATTGGTTGCTCGCTGACATAGTGATACCACGTGACCGGGCTTGCAGTTAGTTGCTTCATTATATTGGTTCAACCCCCTCCAAGAGGTGTCAAGAAAATGCAAGACCTAACTGCAAAATTGACTCCAATTTACAGTTGTTTGAGTCCTAGTTCGTGAACAAAACAAAACGCGAATTTTCGAGTCTCTGCTGATAGATTTTCAGGTTTTTACACCCAAATTATCACTGATTCTGTAACGAAAATAAGCAGAAATCAAGCAAAATACCTTTTTTTGCGAACTAATTATGCATTAATTTGACAAACGCATTCATGTAATTGTACATATTATAACTGCACTTACTCTTGAATTATTTCAAAGAGTCCCGTTATATATTTTTGAGGATTTTTTTTACACCGATGTGAAAATAATCTACTAGAATTGGTCCCATGAAAAAACGTAGGGGAACGCCGCTTAGTATTACAATAAAGAAATTCATAATTTCAAACTTCTGAATGTCACGTACCAGCAACTGCCATTATTAGTGATTTTCGGTTACTTTCAAAAGAGAAGAATTCTTCTGTAAGCCTAATGCATGGCAGTTATGAACATAAATGAATACAAAATTATTTATTATGCAACTTGCACACAGGAAACTGAACGTTTGTAACGGTCCTATTTTATTGATACTTTTATATATATAAATTAATGTAGTTTAGGTTAATTATGATGATTGATTGTAATGAAGAGGCCTTTATTGTCATATGTAACATATTGTCATCCATTTTAACTTCAGAATTGATTGTGAGGGGTCTGTGGGATCCTATGATAGGCCAGTATAAAAGACTATAAAATATGACTATCACTAATATTATCACAGAGGTATCGTGTCTGGTATCGTTTTAACCTGTGGAATGTCACAGACTCGAATATGCTAGTAACATTAAGATAATTTTATGTATGATGATTTTAGTTTTTAAGAGTGATAATTGCCCGCCGGTCTGGCGACAATAGAGCAGATGATGCGTGAGCCTTACCACATGCTGTGCGAGAAGGGGGGCGCCCTACCTCCCCCTGTCTCCTTGCCTGACAATCCTCGCTCTTTCTCTCTTGCCTACACATTTCTTCTCCTTTTGCCCTTCCCCGACAGACCCCGTGTAACGTACGTAATTTAAACTAGAATTATATTAATTAAATATAGCAAGTAGTAATTAGGCTAAGTGTTTTATTTGTAATTGCTGTGAGAATGTGCCCATGTTCAATTTGATTTTAAATAAATACGGAGCTTCTACAAGGAACGCACGCAATTTTCGGGCCAGGTCTTCGCTCTGATTGGTCGGGGGAACCTACCCGCCCCCATGAGTCCGGTGGGGCGGTAAGGGGACGCCGCCCAGGAGAGCAAAGATGCGAACCGCGAGGCACTAAGAATGAAGTCTTAAGACGAGCCGGGTGTGTGTGAACTCGGGAGGACAGGTGTCGGGATCTTCGTCGTCGGGTTTGTAAGGACGGTGGACAGCGAGCTCGGGGTCACCGGTGGGTGGACTTTTCGGGTGATCGCGGCCGGTACCTGCAACAT
>PNEQ01082510.1:82608-93747 GCA_003012365.1 Medauroidea extradentata | reverse complement strand
AAATGTTTTTTCCAAATTTGTGTGGTGCTATCCACTTAAGAAAGCTACTGCTGCAGCTTGTGTATCTAAATTATTAAATGACTACTTTCCTAGGTTTGGAACACCCAAAAGAGTGTTGAGTGATCACGGGACGCAATTTACCGCAGATGTATGGAAATGGGAATTAGCTTGGTTAAACGTCAACGTCATCCATTCGTCAATTAGACACCCACAGGGGAACCCTAGCGAGAGAGTCATGAAAGAGATAGGCAGGTTACTTAGAACCTACTGTCATAGTCGACACAGCAAATGGGTAGAAGCTATACCCTTAGTAAACAGTTTTCTAAATTTTCATGTGCATTTTAGCACTGGATTTTCACCACAGGAATTGGCAACAGGGAAGGTGCAGAGGGACAATGTAGCAAGTAAATTCAAGTTCCCGGATACAGTACAGCCTTCAGCAGCAGATAAAGTAGAGGAAGTTAGGTTGAAACTTAAACATGCAGCTATTAGGAGGGGAGAAAAACAAGGTAAGAGTTTCAGTAATTTTCAAGTAGGTGACAAGGTGCTGTTAAGGGTGTGTGAGAAAAGTGATTTCCTATTAAAGGACACGAAAAAACTGTTTTTGTTATATGAGGGGCCATTTATCATTTTGAGGAAGAGCAAATGTCTGGGAGCTGGGACACTTGACAGCTGACGGAGGTGTCAGGGGCTGTTTCAATCAGTATTTGCTGAAACCTTACATTGGGTAAAGGTTGTGTCGTGTAACTTTTTCTTTTTGTTGGTGTTAGGGTAATGGTTGTTTGATCGTAACTGCAGTGGGTTTTGTTGTGAAGCCTTAAGAATAATTTTGTGTGTTAATTTTTTTTATTATGAATAACTGTTAGGAGACTGCACCATGCTCGGCATAAATTGAAATTATTAATGTGTCTTCTTTATGAAATTCAAAACAACTCATCAGAAATTTATATAATGTATTCTTTAAGCGTAGTGACGAGTTATGAAAGAGTAGTTTTGTTTTCATGTACCAATTATATAATTTTGAAATGTTGTTCTATTTTCACAAATTAATTCTGAATGCCACCAGAGCCTTAATAATATAAGATTAATACCCTAGTGGGATTTTATTTGAACAATATGTGCACTGAAAATCAAGTAACTTGTGTAGTGGATAAGTATATATTTTGTTTACCCTTTTGTTGGATGATGTATTTTTTTTTCTTTGAAAGCATGGCAGTACCTCTGTGAGTTGTAAATTAACCTTTTAGCCTAACATTGAGTTGGAGATGTAAATTAATATATTGGATCTGAGGTGGGTGTTTGTTAGCAGACCTGAGCTTGGTAATTGTGGAAGTGGAGTACTAGTTTTGACCTTAACTTGAATTAATATTTGTACTTTGTGTTAAATTGAAATCTAAAGGAAATGCATGTTGTATAGCAGCAAAGCTAAAAGTCTGGTTTTGTTTTGTAAAATCTTTGTTGTTATTTTTGCACTAGAAAGAGGTTGTATGTTTAGTTGTTTACCTTTGAGTGGCCGTCGATGGCCAGAGCTTAAAGAGAAGGGAGTGCTGCGAGGAAGGTGAAAGGAATGTATGAAGTTGATTTTGTGATGTAATTTTTTTTTTATTGTTAGGGAGCCTCGTCGTCGTTCCAAAAGGTTGTACCCTACATGTGTTTGTAGTATGTAGCCTCGTCGTTGTACCAAAAGGCGTGATGATTGTGTGGAGTTATGATGTTTGCCTCGTCGTGGCACCAATAGGCAGTATAATTGTTTGTATTTGTGAGGTTTATCGTCATCGGTATAAAATGTATTATGTGGGTTAAATTTGTGGTGTTTGCCTCGTCGTTGTTCCAAAGGGCATGATTGATATCTTTAGTTTGTGTGTTGTTGGGCAGCCTCCCCGTAAGCCGAGTAAACATATTGTCTTAAACAAGTGCATTTTGTCAAGTAGTTGAAAATATTTGTGATGTTATAAGTTTGGTAAAATGATTTTATTTAAGAAATTTTTGGGTATGCATACAGGTAAACAATGTCCTGTTGTAAGGAAAGAAAAAGCAAATATCTTTGGGTTGTGTAATCAAATTACTTAATAATGTTGTGCCAGATTGAATCAAATTTGTAATAATGTATTTTGGAGTTTAAGTGCAGGCTCAGGGATATCTGACTATCCACTACATGTAATAATTTAAATGTTTCTATCTAGTTTTTTTTTTTTTTTTTTTTTTTGCTTTGGTGCTGACGGGTTTATTTGTGCTTAGTAAATAACCGCCTTTTGTCAGAAACTGCCTTTTGTAAACATCTGTCAAAGTTACACAAAAAATAAATCAACCGTTGACTGAGTGAGTTGTTATTGGTGAAATCACGATGGTTAGTTAACCCTGAAAGTAACTTAAACTGAGCTATCCGGAGCACTTCATAACATAACCTCAACACCCACGCCGAGTGGCAACATTATCAATAGACTGCAGCAACAAGCAGCAGACGCAGGGACGCGTCACAATACCAAAATTTATGTCCCCAAAATATTGGAAAATTAATTACATAAAATAACAGCATTTTCAGTATTGCTTAATGCTATTGGGATTTTTAACCCAACAGCCAATTCGGTACATGTAATATATTCTTTTAATAATCTTGTGTATATGACATACTTTTCTTTTTTGTTTAATGTACACACTTTGTTACTACGTAAACCTTAGCCAATTAATTATTTTTAAAAACTTGATAACTCTTTATTAGGTTCATGATTTCTAGTAGGAGCATAATCATTATAAAACAAATTTAATTCCTCTGGAACTTTCAGATCTACTTCTAAGTAAAAACATTCTTCTCCATCAAATCTTATCCTAAGAATATTTTTAACCCCCTAAATACATCTAATGCCTCTTCAGCTTTCCATAATGGGATCCAGTACTAAGTTCTACACATCGCCCACCATATAAATTTTTGATATCGAGATAGTATATAACTTGTAATTTTTTTAGGATTTTGTATACCTTTCTTTTCTGCATCAGCTTTAGCTAGTAAAAAAGTAATTATTATCCTTAGTATATGAATAAACAACACGAGTTATTCCACCTCGTGTGCCTTTTTCATAAAATACATTTTTTCATTAGTTCATAATTCAGTTCTTCATTTTGTAAATTTCATAGCTTCATTAAAACTTATGTTGTGCACTTACGTAATGGCATGGATACAAATTATAAAGGTTACAACAAATTCTTCTTAAATTATCATATACATCAGAAAGTAAGATTACACCAATATTTGAAAGAACTATGCAACGTCAATTAAGATTACACCAAACCTAAAATATAATAAATGGTAATTTTTGAGCAAATTATTAATCTTTTTTTGATATACCACCATTCTACAGAGAAATCTCGTTAGAACACACTTCATTTCAAAGCATTTTCAGATTAACGTATCTTTGGAAATTCTCAGCTGAAAATTACAGCTATTTTCACATTAATGCAGCTGGACATGTGACAACTTAATTATAGTATACAAATGTATAAATTTCTAGCTACTCTTTATATTAAATTATGATGAATTAATGTCTAATGTAATTAAACCACAGTTGTAGACCATTTTAAACCAGAAATGTACACTAAACATTTAGCTTGTTGCAGTTCTGCCATTTTAAATCAATCTAATAGTTAACAAATTGATGCAATGCTTTGCCACCCTTTGTTTTGTATGCTAATTTTTTTTTGTTGGTAGTTAAGTTGTTAGTTTTTGAACTTTTTTTTTACATGACAATGTAATAACCTCTCAAATTAAAATTTTCTAGAAAATTTTGAAGACATTAATAAAATTTTGTCATTAAAATTCACTTTACCATTCATTATCCCCAACATTTTTTTTATTAAGAGCAACAAAGTGTTACTTTTCTTCATCTGTAAAACATAATAAATTAGTATTAATTCTGTTTTTGCCATTGCTAAAAGAATCCCTTTTATGAATTATTTGTATTTGATTAATAGAAACTTTAACCTTTTCATATTTGAAAATGTAGAGTGGTATATTAAAGATATTTCAAGAATTTTTGTTTTATCGTCAGCAAACACAAAAGGAACTATGTTAAATGTTTTAAAGTCAGCAACATTTAATTTTGCATTAAGTCAACTCTTACACTATTTTGTTGATCTTTGTAGGTCTTTTAACTAATTAATTTGGATGTTAAAAAAGCAAAGAACTGAATACAATATACAACAATAGTAATTATTTTTAGTATTAGTACAGTTTTTATTATTTAATTCAAAAAACTTCTTCCTAACAATGGTTGAAATACAGTGAACCCTCGATAACTCGGACCTCGATGTCCCGGACTTCGGATAACTCGGACAGAATTTTTTAAAAAATGTTAATAATTTTCATTAATTATTTTTGGTTAAAAGACATAAAAAATAACTTCTGCTGGATTTAAATGCATCCCATTATATTTTAGAACAGTATTAAACTTTATAACGAAGTCGTCAATCGCCACTTAGCCTTTAATAATCCCACAGCAAATATCTGGCAAGTTCCGTGTGGTAAAATGTTGCTAGCGAGGCGCGCGACGCGCGAGTAAAGATGCAACGCAGCAGGCCGACCTCTCGCTTCTTTATGTTTCCTCCCTCTTCGCCCTGCGAGCCAGGCACGCACGTGTGTCGTAAACAATCATTTCAGCATGGGTCTTGTGAAATGACGGTAACTGTAAACGTCTTATGCGGGATAATTTTAAACGATTTTCATTGAGAGACGCACGTGAATGGATTAACAAGATTTTGTAATCTTAATTTTTCCTTGTTTACTATACACCGAGTAAATCTTTTTCTTTATTTTAGAAGAAATGGTCACGTTATGAACGAGTAAATATAGACAAAAATGTACATTTGTTACATTCTACACCAAAAAAATTTTAGAAGGTAATTTTTTGAAAACCCCTTATAATGGCCGCACCCCATTTTTCGGGCCTAAAATTTGGTCAAAAATATGCGGCGATTACGCGAGTAAATACGGTAACTCTGTAGAACATTACTAAATTTTTTTTTTTTTTTTTTTGCTTTATAATATGATAATTTGTGTAAGAATAAATTTTAAAATTAGTAGTGTTAAAATGTGTTCACATAGTGTTCAGTGACCCAGAAGGATTGTTAATTACAGTACCGTTTTTATTCATGTATACGAGGAAAATTATTTTTCAACCTTTGTAACTTTGTAGGAGGGTAGAGTAACTATCAGACTAGCAGCTGGCTGCTGCCATTACGCTGTGACATACGGACGTAAGGTATTTTTCAATGTAAACATCTTGTGTAAGATGCGTGTGGTCACGTGTTGCGTTTGTATTGCATGCGACTGTACCGGTTGACCTTGACTACTTCCGCTCGCAACCTCCCTAGCTTATCTCCAACGATCATTTCTTATCTCTCTCACACGTGCACTCACATTGGCTGTCGCCAGCCAGACGAAAACACGTTACGTTAATTTTCCCACTGCATGGCGGCCTTCCCGTAAATTGATACGATAGTTACGTACAAAACAGTTTTTATTGCAGCCGCTTTTGCTTGTAGAAATAATAGCGTACTAATATCTTCGCGTTTCTTGTGATTAATGACTGATTACCCAACCTCCCCGGACACCCCTCGATAACACGGACAAATAGTAACTCGGACAGCTTCTCCCCCTTTTTAGTCCGAGTTATCGAGGGTTCACTGTAGTGCTCTTTCATCATTAGAACTTTCAGTATAATTAAAATTCCAAGTAAAGCTCCCGGAAATAATGGGACTCGACAAAATTTACAATATCATTTGACATATCACCATATCTCTCTCCAACTATTTTTATTAATGTGATAATTTCTTGATCTAGTGTAATGTGAATATTCATTCTAGGTTCTTTAATTTATGTTATTAATTCTAGTACCGAAATTAACTCTATAATTGAAATTTTCAGCTTCGAAAACATATTTTTTTAAATAATTGTAGGAAAGCATTTATGATACATTATTAAGGGTGTTGCCTACCTGCGTGTTAGAGGTTCAGAAATGTCTCAGATATAGGGGCAACCTTGAAATGCGGATAAAATGCTGCATTACCTCAACGAGCCCAGTTCTGAAATAGCGTGCAAGGTTCCAACCAAACAGTTTTTACTGCTGGACAATAAGTAGTGACCATATAATTTAATAGACTGAAATTCTGTAGCAAAGTTCAGTGCACATCACAATCTGAGATTCACATACATCCGGTTAGTACATTTCGAAGTACGGCAGTCCTATAAGGTAGTTTTTAACTAAGTTGGAGGGTTTACAAAAAGGATTTTTAATTAGTATGGTGTCTTAACAGTGAGGTTCCGACCTTGTATAAAGTGTGTTTCTTTTCGAACGTTGGCACAGTGGGCATATGTGGAATTCTTTTGTAGAAAAAACCTATTTACGAACATAGTGCAATGCATTTGTAGCGTAAGGTATGCAGTCACCTTAAGTCAGAATCTCTGTCGTTACTACATGTTATATGAGCAACCATATTTTTAAATGCACCAACAATTCTATGAGTAGTAGGTCAAACATTGTTTATAATATTTCCATTTGATACACTCATCAAGATTGAAAATAAGTTATTAGAAGCACTTGGGTTTTCTAATTCGGTCTTTTGATTATGTCTAGCAGTGTTATCAATAATAATTTTGTACTTCAGAGGCATAAGACACTATGTTACAAAAATTATATTTTTCAGGAGAGTAGTCTAAAGAGTATGATTCACTAGTGAATTCAGCTATTTAATACCAAAAAATGTGGGTTTTTAACAAAACACACACTTTGTGTTGTGTATCACTAGAAAATACTTTGTGGTAAAAAGTGCATTTTGAGAAAAAGTGAATGTACTGTCTTATGCCTCAGAGGTACAGAATTATATTTCATAAGTTTTGTTAATTTAATGATTACCAACCTTTAGATACAATATATTTATTTATAACATTAGTATTTGTTGTATATTTAAATCTTTGCAGCAAGAAAAAAAAATTTAATTTTAAAAAGAAAATTTATTCCTGTACTTACTACTTCATGTTTAAAAGACTACAAGCATTTTCATTTGAAAGATCCATTTCAGCCTGTAAAACGCACAACGAAAGATTGTTAGACATCATCCCCTTGCCTCCACTGCTTGTATCTAAAATGAAAGTATGTCAGCACTGTGTAATCATAATGTGTTAATGGTAGTGTATAACACATGTAGGGTGTTGGGCCACCTGCGTACCATGGGCCACACATTGATGACCACCGAGTGTATAACCTATGACCCAGACACCTGCACCGGCTTTGGGCCTGGTACGAGTTGTGAGTGAAAGTGGTGGAATAAATGGATTGCCTAAAAGACTGATCATGGAGACAAACTCATCAATATAGTTGTACACTTTGAGGAACCCAAATAGGGTCAACGTTAACTGGTTACGCCATGTGTCTTGCCAGTCTTTAGTCCAGTGTGTCCAGTGTGGGTTGGATTTTGTCAAGTCAGGACTTTGGTGAGCATTTAAATCCTGCATGGCTTCTGGTTCCTTTTTTTGCTCCAATTTGGCCTGTTAGAGTCATTGTGGATGTGGGCTGCAACTTGTCAGTCCTGTGCACATTATTCCGGGGAGGGCCTGCCTAATTCGGCAAATGACACCCGTCGGAACAGGCTGATAAAATAAGGATGCCACCATCACCACCTACCCTTGAGTAGCTGCTTTGAGAGTGGCATACTTAGAGCAGCATAGGAAAAACACTAGAAAATTAAATGTCACAGTCATTTTGCCTCTTGTTACTTTGTCGGGAAACTCTGTTGCGACCCACAAAAAGTGTGATCTTGCTGTCATGTCAGCAAGTCGTAGCATGGCCTGAAGACCAGAAGATAAGAGACGACTGTAATATAGGGTCAATACAGCAATGGTGGGAAACCCAACTCAGAGCACCCATTGATGCAGTAATAATAGCGACAACAGGGAGCACCATGATGAAACAGGATAGCTGAGAGTAGCCGTAAAAAGTGGTGCCCAATGTTTTCGACCCAAGAGAAAGAAGACCCTGAGAAGATGCACAGGATTGACTTGAGGAAGTCAAGTAACACTCTGTGGCACCATGATGAAAGCAATTAATGGATCTTAAACTATCAGTACCAGAGAGAATGAGGAAGGGGGGACACTGCTGCAAGAATTTCTCTGGAAACTCTAATAATAGCAACATTAAAAACTGTAGAAAGCCCTTCCATCTCCATTGTACTGGCTGGCAGGGATTATTTACCAGTGTGAAGATTTTCGGGATGCAAGTAGATGATGTGCCATGAGAGAATGCTGCGGAGAAAGAATACATTATATTAGATGAAAGGGTTGCAGCCGTTTCTTCCACTTTATGTGAATGGAAGGACGAACAGCGCAGTATGGTAGGTATCACATTCCATTGCCTGGAATGCCATGACCCAACACTAAATCAGGTAAAGAATGCACAACTCAAAACCACCCAGGAGGATAAAATGTCCGAGAGTTTACCAGAACATACCTTATCAATAGTTTTTACAGTTAATTTCACCACTTGGCACCATAGGTATTCTAGTTCATGCCCCTTACACTTTTTTTTTACCATGTATCCTCTTGGTACCACGTGTAATGCATTACATTTGCTTTTTTAAATCACTTTTTGCAAAATTTCCCTAGCCTTAGTGCAGTTTTTGTTAGGTCTGCAAGTTTCATTGCCCTTCCTTCCACAGTTTCGCCTCCCACTTTTAATTGTTTTTGATCCCATTTCCCTATTTTTAGTCTTTTGATTTGGGTTGTTCTGTTGGCTAGGACCCATGGTAAGATTTGATTTTGTTTTCTGAATTACAATTCCCTGTGCACCTTTCTGACCCCTCCCTTTCCACAAATTATAGCTATATAACACTTTGCACTCTTTGCTCATGATCTTCTGTATCAGATTCTTTTTCTTTTCCACACTACTGACATAATTACTGCATCACTTTCTTTTGGGCTCTAAACATTCTCAGCCACTGTTTTCACCTTGTGATAATTTTGTTCCTTTGTTTAACCTACAACCCATAATGGTTTTTTACCCATTTTGTACAGAGCTCTTTACCTGTAGCTCATTTACTTTCTTTAGCTCATTTACTTCATATGCATCATTAGATCTCTTCACAATCCTCTGTGCCAATTCCTCTTTAATTTTGGTAAATTTTACACTTTTCTCAGTCATGAGATTTTTTCACCTATGTGTACTATTTTCCATTTGCTTATTCTGTCCTGCCCAATGTATATTCAGTTCTGCCTGTTTCCTAGTCAGTTTTATTAGCATTTATAACATAAATTTATTATATTACTGTTCCTTAAAACAATTTGTATCTGTGTTTCTGATGTATCCTTATTATTTCATTATTAATTTCTCCTCATCATTTAATTATTAGTTACTATTTCCTTCTTGTAAACCTATAAACCCAATCTTCCTTTTAGTGTTATCAGCTATAAAAAGTTGTTAATACAATTGATTTAGTAGTGTTGTAATTAATTTTTTATGGCCTCTCGCTTATGGCTCAAGAACCAAGGAAATATAAATTAGACAGGAAGATAAAGGTAAGAGAAATAGATCAAGTAGGAGGAAACACTCTTTAATACTATTAGGAATGCTAATATATAGATACAGTATAAAGTAATATTGGAAGAAAGGATAGAGATAGGCGAGACAGGAACTAAGGATCAGGATTGCTCTCCTTCCCTAATAAGCGGCGTGGCTTAATGCTCACCAGTGTGTCGGACGCCGTGGTCGTAGCAGGAGAAGTCCACGTCGCCGATGGTTCCCCGCTGGTCTCGATCCAGGACCTCTTGGTCCCGTCGCCGCTCGAGAGAGGCTCCTCATGTCTCTTGTCTGCAACCTTCCACCACTCATGCCCCCACCTCTTGTCACCTTTTCCAGCCATTTGATTGGCCCCTTATGATGTTAAGGGTGGATCATTCCCTGCTGCAATTGCGGTTTCCCCATGCCAAAACAGTCATAATTATTTTCCCGATGTAATGGCATTTCAAGCGGCTCGGTGTTGCGTTCCTCCGCCGGTCGTTTACAGTTTTGTGTTTACAAAACTCCCCTGGCCGCATTCTTCTAGTACCGAGGCGGTTCGGGTTGAGAAATCATAACATCACCCCCAAGATTACGCTGGACGAGAAGTCCCTTTCTCGTCGGGGGTGGTGCTGGGATAAAAAGAAAGATGTAGTTGAGAAGATTTTATAGTTCTTAACAGTAGATGTGTATTTAAATCCACCCCCAAGTGTCAGGCGATCCGCTTGACAAGTGGAATGATATGTGAACAGGATATTTTTTTTCTTGGAATTCTTTTGGTTGTAAAGGAAACTGTGTTAACTATACCTGTCGTTTTTCTATCTTGATTCTTCTTCATTAGTTATGTACGTACTTGCTGCATTACTAGAAAGGTGAATGTGGTGGGGTTGGCTGTGGTTCCTCGCAGCTATATTCTATGTATGGTGGTGGGAAAAAGAGCATCGGTTTTGTTGGTGAGAATGTGTAAGATGGAATTTGGTTTATAGGTTAGGATGGGTGCATTAACATGTTTGTATTGAACATAACTTAAAACACTTAATTTTTTTTTCTGATCTTGAAAGTTAGAATATAATTAATTGCTATACTTAAGTTGTATAGTTGATTAGTTTATATTTACCTCGTTTTGTTACCTCCTCATTCTTTTATAATATTAACATGATGTAAGTGTTTATAAAATACAAATGTTAAACCTAATATTGTTGGAACTAGTTACACTTATAAAATATGTATTAAATAATTATTATTGCATTGCGTCTACTATTTTTTAACATTATGCAGGAAAATTACATTGTTTACACTTTATGATTACTATAAAATCTATGTGATAGTTCAGAAACATATGAAATACAATACTGCTATGACTTATGTATAATTAGTTTAAAATAATCATATTACCTGAGAACAAAATAAAATTAAATAATAAGTGATGTTATTCAATTTACATAGTACTGTCTGATCATATACCTAATTTACAACTTTAACTGATGTACAAAATTAAACAGCTATATAAGGTTCTGCTCTACGAAAATTCTAATTACAATTTTTTTTTTTTTTTTTTTTTTTTTTTTTTTTTTTTTTTTTTTTTTTTTTTTTTTTTTTT
>PNEQ01082510.1:0-82508 GCA_003012365.1 Medauroidea extradentata | reverse complement strand
TTTTTGTTAATGGTTTTCATTATTATTATTTACATAATCGTAGCACTTTGCAGTTGTTCACTGTATGGTGTGTCTATTTTTATTTTTTGTTGCGCAGCTAAGCGTCCTTAATACCACTGCACTGTGAAGTGTCCACATTTTATTGTCTTGTTGATTGTTAGACTCTGTATTACACATATATTGTAGTAAGTACATACTTTTTCTAAATACCTTACATAATGATAGTCCCAAATTTTAGCTCTTAAATTTTTTGATAGCATCCGGATGCCTTCATAAAGTAAAGAGTAATTTTACCATTGGGATAATACACGGTTTTGTTTGTAAAATATATTATATTAAAATAAAATCTGAAACCCCAATTAATTGTGCCGGCCCCATGTATTTTCCTTTTGGTAATCATAGGAACAGGGTAAAGTAATAGGAATGTTTACTTATCTAAAATTTTGTGATATTGTTTAAATAGTACGAACAATATGCATACAAGTTATTATTCAAAATGTTATACCTCAATGTATGACTTAGAAATTGTAGTCTTGCTATATTGTTACTAAATAAGTAACTCATACTACATTCCATTTTCTTGGCTTGTGGGTGTGAGCCGCGTCTGAAGACACACCCACAAGCCAATAAAATGCAGACAACGGCCGCGAAAGCCTGCGATCTATTTTATACTACATTTTTATACTGGCCAGTTGTTTCAATGCATAAATGGTAGACCGGTTGAGTCTGTTAGTGTGCTGAAAGAGTGCACACGGCTGTCGGTTGTGGGTGATCACATGGTACCTCCATGTACCTCTCCGCTGATCCAGCAGCTGAGTTCCGGTTAATCTTGCGGCGTAGGCAGCTAGTGAGTGATGTGTTACTGGGGGAAAGGGGTTTCGCAGGCTTGCTTGTCGGGGAGGGAATGAACTCACTCAGGTTCCAACAGTACATACGGGCGGTCGCACTGTAATTCGGTTCGGTATTGGAATCTGAAAACGCCGAGATATTCGTTCCCAATTGTGATAAGGCGTCGTCTTCAACTTCGGTATTGATGCTGTACCCAGGATCTTTCCTGTTATTACGGCGATGTATGAAGATCTTGGGGCACTGGGGTGCATTGGTAAGGGGGGGGGGTGGAGTGCAGTGTTGGATGTAGGAGTGGATTCAGAGTACAGACTTCCATACTTTAGGTAAGATTTTGATATTGTCTGCAGGGTATTTTAATTTTATCCTCAATCGTTGATGCGGTAATCTATCGGCGTGGTAGTACTGTTGTTAGGGGATTTCTCTTTGTGGCTATTGTAACTATTCCAAAGTTGGTAGTACTGTCTGGTGCTATGCTACTTTTTCAGGTTGGTATTACTGCAAAACGTGATGGCCACGTATTGTTTACTAACAGGTTTACACGTGGAGCGTTGACAGTTGGCCTAAAATTCAATCGTACTGTTGCTGCTATTTGTACTAATCTAATGTAAATTAAAATTATAGAAGTGAGGAAAATAGCCCGTATGGATATCAACGTATAGGCGAAATTTTCATAAGATATCACCTTAAAAATTCCTGGGCTGTAACATTTGGTTGACAGAAATCTATCTTCGTGTTCCTCTGTTGTCTCTGACATGTTAATTACTGCATGCCAATTAGTGTGAAATATTTGTTATGCTAATACCTTTGTGTAAATTAAGTTGATCGGGTTGGAAACCGATGTCTTTTAGCCAATGTATCGGTACTGCCGTCTGAATATTAATAATATGTGTAGTACGCGAATCGCAAAGCAGTGTATTCCTTATAATTATAGTATTTTCCATCATTACTTCGCAATTACACTGCAGTATGACTTATAATGTTCCGATTCGGTCATGTTGAATGGTAGTTGATTCTGGCGTATTTTTACAAATAATTTTTAATGTATTCGGGGCATTTGAAATTAAGTATTGCTGTGCAGAGATTTGGATAGTCTTTATATTTGAATCGTTGATACACTTAAATGTACAGTCGTCACGATTGTTTAGTTTTGCTATTGGCTGTGCAGTATAGCTGCCTTGATGCAATTTAAATTTTTTATAGGGTAACATATTCCCGGGATCTGATAAATTCCTAATTCCTGTTCTTTCCCTACTTGTAACTCACATACAAAGGTTATTATTATATTCTATCGCTAATAATCTTAGAGTCTCGGTAATATAGCAAGATCTATTTTTAGATTGGAGCGCCGTGGGATATATCTTGAAAATCTTCCAGTTTGATGCTCGTCGCACTATAGGAACTTGTATTTTGATGATGAGTTGTGACTGTGAAATAGCACATTCCGTGATCGGTACCTGGAAGTATTTATCTATATCGTTTAGTGGAATTGCAAGTTCTGTTTTTTTATTGTTAAGTGCATTTTCTATCTCTTTTAAGTCATTCCTTAACTGCTCACTTTTAACTAGGTTAATCGGTACGTGACTAATTCTGCAATGATTGATATGTGTTAATAGTTCTTGGTCCGATAACAGTGAGTTCATTAGTTTGAGTACTGCCGCTATTGCTAACTGTTAACTGGAAACCTAAGAGTTCCGTTATTGTTTTTATTTCCTCCTTATTGTTTAAGGTTATGGTAATGTTGTTATTAGTCGAATCTGCTAATATGTTCAGTCTTTTATCTATCGTCCCGCGGCCTCCTTTGTGTTTTCAGTGATTGAATGTATATCTATGTTGTTGTTTTTCATGGATAATTTTAGTTTTTCTATATCAGTTGCTAGCATTTCGTTGTTGGATATTAACTGTTGAAGATGTTTCTTTGTAAGTGTGTTACAACACCAATCTAGTGCTTCTCCAAAAAATTGTAACCCTCTTTTTCTTCATGTGGGGATTTTTTGTTCGCTTATAAATTCAGAGATTAGATTTCTTTGCAGCTCATCGGTGGATTTAGATATTAGCATAGCGTTTTTACACATTTTTTTGTTTTCTATTTCGCAAATTAGCCATTGCCATTGTCTGTTGCTAACTATTGGCTGAGGTGTTTGTAGTGTAATCTGATAGATTATCGGTATGCGTGATTTGTAAATTACTTCTGTATTAACTTGGGTCCAATGTATACCTGTATGTACTCTGAATGTGGGTTGTAGAGGTTTGGTGGATTGTATGGAGAGGAAAAGAAATGATGTTAACGTTAACATCGCCATCCTACAGCTGCTGACTTGGAAATAAGAAATTGGTGGGTACTGATTCACAGTATACTATCAGGCTAAGTAGATTATTAATTGTATTTAATATTTTTTTTCAGCTTTTGGTACTGGCAGTTTTTCGAAGAAAAGCTCTTCTTAGATTTCTTGTGTTTACAGTTTGCGGCACCCATTTGCCCCTGAGTTTTAGACGTACCGATACCGTGTTAGGTCCCATAACTTTTAAAATTTTGTATGGCCCCATGTATTTATAATTTAATGCCTTTGTCCTGTTTTGTGATTTGATCCAAACATGTTCATTGTCTTTATATTCCAATATTTTAAATTTCTTATTGAATTCCCTTTCCTGCATCTTTTGAGCCGCTCGTATGTTTGTTTTTGCCTGATTTCTAGCTTCTTGTAATTTTTTTAACTAATCTGGTGTCCGTGTGTGTGGTTTGTTTAATACCACCTGAGCGGGCTGTGTCGTGTTTGTGCCATGGACTAAGTATGTATAAGGGGGAAAATTTTGAAGAGGTGTTGACAGAACAATTATAATTGAAAATAAAATCAACGAATTTGTCCCATTAACGTGGCATCTCCTTGACACAACTAACGAGTTGCTGGGCCAGTGTCTTATTAAAGGCTTCTATCAAGCCATTACATCGCGGGTTGTAGGATGTGGTTTGCAGTTTCTTAATGTCTAGGTTCCTGAGTAGTTATTCTATCATCTCGTTTTTGAATGAGGTAGCTTTATCCGTCAATATGATTTCGGGGCAGCCAAATTTTAGGACTATGTCTTTAATAAAATTTGCGCAAGTTTTGGCATCAATACAAGGTACTGCCTTAGCTACAACGAACCTGGTTGCATATTCCGTTCCAGCTATTATGTATTTATTACCTGATTTGGTGACGGGAAGTGGGCTTTTGCAATCTATTGCCCAGCATGAAAATATGTGAGGTGGGTCAATTGGTTGCAATTGACCTTGTGGGGAACCTTGGGCTGGTTTAGTTTTGTGACAAATTTCACATGTTTTTACATATTCCTTTATATCTTTGTCCATATTTTCCCAGAAATATGATTCTTTAATTTTTTGTGTTGTTTTGAAAATGCTGAAGTGTTTTCCTCCTAAATTTGGTTCGTGATAAGCTGCAAGAATCTCTGGGACATAGTACTTTAGTACAACTGTTAAGTGTTTTTCTCCTGCCGGAGTGTTAACTTTAAATAAACTTCACCATTAGCTGTCATACCATACCTACGGGCCTTTTTTCTGTCAGCTGCAGGTGCATTTACTGGATCAGTGAGAGCTGTTTTTATTTTTATTATGTTGGGGTCTTAGCATATTCTTCTTGAAATGGGGATGTATCAGAAGGAGGGTGTTGAAGGTAGAATAGTGATATATTATCAGGTTCTATACTTTGCTGATTTTGTGTTTTTTCTGTAATGGGATAGTATACTCTATTGTTGTTTACTTCGTCTACATATAACTGTACATGTTTAATGGGCTCCTCAACAGTGAATTCAGTTATTTTCTTATCTTGGCCTGCATGTAGTGTACTGATACTTACCTGAAAATATTCTGTAGTGGCCTTAAATAATATTTCTTCTGGCATGTCTTCGATGGGTGGGGGATTAGATTTTTTCTTAGGTGTTTACTGTCGTCTGTGATTAACTGTCAGAATTCTGACCATTTG
Organism: Medauroidea extradentata; assembly: GCA_003012365.1. Classification (NCBI taxonomy): domain Eukaryota; kingdom Metazoa; phylum Arthropoda; class Insecta; order Phasmatodea; family Phasmatidae; genus Medauroidea; species Medauroidea extradentata. The sequence goes on along the minus strand of PNEQ01082510.1, from coordinate 77,685 downwards.
CTATCAATGTGTTTTGTAATTGTATTTTTGACCTCCTCTGCTTTATCTAGATCTTGAAAAATTTCAGTTGCCAGTGCTTCGAATAATCTCTCCCTTGTTTGTGTGACAGTAATGGTTCTGAATTTTTTGTTTTCTGTTTCTATTGTGTGTGTTATGTATTTATTTTTTTGTGGTAGGCGTGATAGGAATCCGCTATAATGTTATTTTTCCCAGCTACTTTTCTTGTTTGGAATTGAAAATCTGAAAGGGCTGTCACTAGTTATTGAATTCTAGTGTTGTGTTCTGCCATAGAGTGTAAATATCTTAGAGATGCGTGCTCAGTTTCAACTGTGAAATTTCTTTCATACAGATACTGTCGAAAATGTATGCAAAAATATTTAATTGCCCCTATTTTCCTTTCTGTGGCGCTCCAGTTTTGTTCATTTTGTGCTAATGACCAAGATGCATAGGCTATTATGTGTCTTAACCCCTCTGTATCCTGTTGTAATAGCGCTCCCCCTAGTGCTGTTTTTGACGCATCACATACTAATTTAGTATCTCTGTTGTCGCGGAATGGTGCGAGGACTGGTGCTGTAGTAATTACCTATTTTAGTTGAAGGAATGCTAACTGTTGTGGTACGTCCCAAAAGAATTTTGTTGCCTTTTTTGTTAAGTGGTTTAGTGGTTGGGCTATCTGGGAATAATTCTTTATATATTTTCTCAAATATGACGTTAATCCTAAAAATGACCGCAGTTGCTTTATGTTTACTGGGGGTGGCATATCTTGTATTACTTTAATTTTTTCGGGGTCTGGAACTAGACCAGATGGGGTGAGTTTGTGTCCCAGTATAGTTATTTCTTGTTGTGTGAAATGAAATTTTTTTGGATTCAATTTTACTCCGAATTCTCTCATTTTATTAAAAACAGTTTCTAAATCTTTACGTGTTCCTAGAATGTGTTGCCTAGAGTAAATATGTCGTCTCCATAACTGAAAACAGTTTGCCACCGTAGATCACTTATCATTCTGTCTACGAATTCTTGAAAATATCTGAGGCTGCTTGACAGTCCCATCAGCATTCTGCAATATTGAAATTGGCCTAACTGGTCTACAGTGAATGCTAATCTATGCCTATGTTCCTTTTTAATCGGTATTGCGTAAAATCCGCTGAACATATCGAGGCTAGTTACAAACTTAGTATTTTGAATCATTTGAAGAATATCTCCAGTGTGTGGAATTGGGTGGTTTTGCTTCTGTAGAACTAGGTTTAAATTATGGTAATCTGTTGAAAATCTTATGCTCCCATCTTTTTTTGGGTATTACCAGGCAAGGTGCAGCATACTGGCTGTTGGATTTTTCTATTATCCCTGCTTCTAACATATCCTGAATTTGTGATTGAACAGCTTCTCTCCGTTTTGGTGCTAGCCTATACGGTTTGGAGTGAATGGGTTTATCTGATGTTAGCTCTACTGACATTTCAAAATATTTTGTTTCTGTGAGATCTGTTAATTTGTAGGCAAACCTGTCTTTATATTTTTCTAATAATTTTTTCAGTTCAGTTTTCTGTTGAGGGAATAATGCTGGATTGATATGATTTATTAGCAATTCATGTATATCTGGTTCTGACTTCAAAATTTTATCGATGGCATTTAAAAGAAAATTATTTTCCTCGGTTTTATGTGTTAATGGAACTGTAATAATCTTATCATGTTTATGCCTGAGAGTGGCTATTCTGGCATAAAGGTCTGGAATCATTCTGTGTTTTAATATGAAGTCACATCCTATAATGACGTCAGACTGTACATTTTCTATTACTATAAAGTCATGGGTATAGCCGTGACCTTCTATTTGGAAAGTTAGAGTGACATAGTGTTTGAGCGATGGAAAATGTTCTATGGCTGCCATGAGTTTGATGTCTTAATTAATTAACTTAAACTTTTGTGGATCTACTATTGTTTCTGCTATGCATGACTTGCTACAGCCTGTATCTAATAGGGCTAACAATTTATCTTTACCTGTGTGTATAAAAATTTTTGGAGTTTCCATAATGTCTGAAGTAACAGACATATTGTTCACCTTTTTGCTATTAATTTGAGTGTGTGTTTTGTGTGCTTGGTTTTCTTGTGATTTCAATTTTTGTGTCAATACTTTTCTTTCGACTATTTTTGTGAAACCTCCTCCATTAGGTTTCCTCTGTGGTTTTTGTATTTTTACTGAAATATCTACTCCATGTGATTTCTTAAATCTAAATCTGTCACTTATGTTTGTATTCCACTGTATGTTCTGATACGAGAAGAGTTTGCAATTCGCTGCGAAATGTCCATCATACATGCATAGTGCACATGTGTTTGCAAACTGTGGTTTTGGGCAGAACTTTGTGCGTTCTGATTTGTTTGCTGTAGGTAATTTGTTTCCTGGATGTGTTGTGTTATTTGGTTTTCTCACCTGTCTCCAATTTTCTTCTACTGTTTTCTTCTGATTTTTTCTTACTTCAATTTTTCCATGATTTTCCTTGTTTTGTTTTACAATATGATTAATGTTGCTGTTTTTATTTTTGCTTGGTGTTCTAATGTGTATGCTACTATGTTGTCCAGTCGGACTGTGGAATTGTTTTCTTGTTTTCTGGGCTTTTTCTGTCTGTGGATGTGCGTACCGTTGTTTGATTTGTAAGGGTAGAACGGAATAACAATTTTTATCCGGCCTACTATTTTTGGTAGCCATTTGTGCATATGTAGGTCTTGTTGTTGTTTGTTTTTGTTGTGGTCCCCCCTTCGAGTACTGTGTAGGGCAGGGTGTGCGGGAGGATTTTACACCCTGTGACAGAAGTTTTTTTGTTTGTTTTGGTGGCGGTTATACTGTTGTTTTGGTTGTTCATAATATATTGGTTGAAATGGATTTACTGTGAATTGTACTGCTGTGTTTGTGAAAGGAAATGGAGGCACAGTAAACAGTGTTGGTGTGTAGGCAGGCATCCTGTGTTCTGGAAAGTATGTGTAGTGTGGATGTCTGGCTTGTGTGTAACTAGGCTCATGTTTTGCTATGTCTGCTTTCTTGAAACTTGTGTTTTTCTATGTTTTTCTGCCTGTTTCCGTTTGTTTCTTGTCCCTCTTTTCCGTCGGTTTTGTCCTTTTCCCCACCCTGTAATTTAATACTTAATTTGGAGATCTCTTGCTTTATTTCCTCTAGTTCTGCTTTTTGTGCTGAGTCCCTATTTTGTTTTTGTAATTTGTGAATGTTTTGTTTGTACCTGGATGTTGCCTCTTCAATTTGCTTTATGTTATTTCTCATGTCAGCCAGTAATTTGTTTTTCATTAGACCTAATTTGTCTACTATGGAGGGTAAGAGTGAATCCCACAGTATGTCCATGATCTCTTCCTCCCCTAACTGTATCTGTGCCTTCTGTACTAGGTACAAAATCTCTTGAATATGAATTTCTGCGGGTTCTTCAATTCCCTGTCTCCTACTATATAACTGCCTTTTGTATTTCAACTTATTTTCTCTTTTTGTGGCAAAAATATCTGTCATGTGTGCCTGTATGTTATCCCATGTTAAATTTTGTGCTTCTGTTTGTGTGGTCCAATTCTGGTAGGCACGTTTTGCGGTTCCTTCTAAATGAAACTCTAATCTTTTAATTTTTTGTTTTTCTGACCACTCTTTGATTTCACTACTTTTATTGAAAATGTCTAAAAATTCCTCTATATCCTCATCTTGTTTGCCACCAAATGTTGTTATATGTATGTGTTATTGTACTACTATTTGCAAAGGTGGTTTTTCGTCTGCCATTTCCTGTTGTGTTAATGTTTGGTGGTCTGTTTCCAAATTTAAAATAATTTCTCCTGGATTGTCGTGCTCAATTTGACTGTATTCTAAAGTGTTTTGATATGTGTGTGTGTTTGCCAATATAATAGGTGTTTCATACTCGGGTGTGTCCTGTAATTGTTGTAGATAACTTCTAGTGATCGGTCTGTTTACTTGTGGTGTGTCTGTGTTTTCGTGACTGCCTGGGTTGTTATGTGGAAGACTATAGCTTTGTTCGGGGTCTGATGTGTGTGGGATGTGTGTAGGTCCTGGGTTGGCTGTTAAAAGATCTATAAAAGTTTTAAATTTCTGTTTGTTTGTGTTAACTGCCATTAGTTGTAATCTTATTTGTGTGAATATGTTGTTCTGTATGACAAGTTCGTCTGCGGTGTTTGAAGCTATAGTTAAGTTGCAATACAGAATACGACAAATCTTATATCACTATCTACATCTGCAAAAGCCCCTGGGATTGAGAGCGGATTCAAAGCTGTTAAAGAAAACGTTTAGGATGTAAGTACTCGAAGTGGGTGGTGGGTGGGGTGAGTGGTGGGTAGGGGTGAGTAGTAAGTAGGGGTGGGACTCACTTAGGCAGCAGGAGGTTAGGGTTTCGAATGGCGCCTCCACCAGTGTTTCTAATTTATTTTTTATGGCCTCTCACTTATGGCTCGAGAACCAAGGAAATATAAATTAGACAGGAAGATAAGGGTAAGAGAAATAGATTAAGTAGGAGGAAACACTCTTTAATACTATTAAGAATACTAACACATAGATACAGTATAAAGTAATATTGGAAGAAAGGATAGAGATAGGCGAGACAGGAACCAAGGTTCAGGATTGCTCTCCTTCCCTAATAAGCGGCGTGGCTTAATGCTCACCAGTATGCCGGACGCAGTGGTCGTAGCAGGAGAAGTCCACGTCGCCGATGGGTCTCCACTGGTCTCGATCCAGGACCTCTTGGTCCTGTCGCCGCTCGAGAGAGACTCCTCGTGCCTCTCGTCTGCAGCATTCCACCACTCTTCGTGCCCCCACCTCTTGTCACCTTTTCCAGCCATTTGATTGGCCCTTATGACGTTAAGGGTGGAGCCTTCCCTGCTGCAATTGCGGTTTCCCCATGCCAAAACAGTCCTAGTTATTTCCCCGACGTAATGGCATTTCAAGCGGCTAGGTGTTGAGTTGCTCTGCCGGTCATTTACAGTTTTGTGTTTACAAAACTCCCCTGGCCGCATTCTTTCTAGTACCAGTGCGCTGTCAGGTTGGGAAATCATAACAGTAGTTACTGTCTTATAGTACCAAGTATCTTTGTCAAGGTAACAGTAACAGGTGTGTGCAAAACCCCCAACTCATGCCTATACATAAACACAAAAACCATTGCACTATTAACTAGAAATTTACTTTCAATAATTTAATTAGGCCTACACTGCTCCTTATGTATGTATAATGAATTTCAAATTGTAACAGTGGGTATTCTCTCTTATAATACTCATGCCCCATAGTGGAAGCCACGTTGTAGCAGTGTGTCATTGTCGACTTATTGATGACAGCAACCTTGTTGATTTATAATGTTGGAGACCATTTGGCCGTGTCCTTGCATGCTGAATCAGTAATGACATAGGATCAGGCTGCAGTCTCTATGCTCTCAGCTTGAAGGTCAGCAAACTTCTGATCATATTTCTATTTGCTGCGACTAACTCTGTCTGTGTTTGAAGTATGTTTAGTGCATACGGAACTATTCACATATTGAAATTTGAAAGAATGGAAAGTTGCTTCATTGTTTATTACGAATTGCAACACTTCACTCATGTAAAAAAATACAGTTCCTCCAATCTCCGCAGTATTGGCAAGGAAAAGTTTCAAAGTAAATCAACAATACCCAACGTAGTCCCGGAGTAAATAAAGCATAATAGGGCACACAGATTTCTCTAGCAGCATACATTTACCAAGATGAATACCTTGGTGTCCAAAATTCAGTGGGTGGAAAGCTAATTTTGTAGAACGATTAAGACCAAAAAAAAATGTCACTAACAAATTCAAAATGAAAAAAATAAATTAAGACCCATTTAATACCTACTGGTGGTAATTTGTTACTCCTGTTTCAATTATTCGTGGTATGTTGGATTAGCAGCCCGATTGTGCATGTCCGGCTTGCTTGACGGCGGGACATATTCTTGTACATGGAAATGTTATGTTTGCCTGACCCTGTTTTAAATTGCATGTGATGCATCTGGTGAGGTAGTAGAGGCTATGTTGTTCAAGTAAATGAAGCAGGGTAATTAGTCCCAATCAGTTTTGCAAGCCGGGCTCTAAATTCCTTTGAAGTTGGATATGCTGTAACTGAAAATTAATTGCTGAGTATTGTATTTGCCTGTACTAAGTTTTGAACGTACATTTATTATAGAGACATTACAATCCTTACAGAACATAAGGCATTATACCATTTAAACACATGTAAACATGACAGAATTACACGATGGCTATTAACATTACAAGACTATAACCTTCATATTGAACACATTACAAGTAAAGCTCAAGTAGTTGTAGTTGTACTTTCTAGATGTAAACCAGACATAAAAGCTACTAAAGCTGAAGAATTTCAAATGATGACTGTCTAGAACAGGCTAAAGGTTGTTTGAGAAAATTTATTGACAAAGTGAAGTATGTAACTATTACAGACCTCAGGTTATTAAGATAGTCCAGGAATAGAATAGGGATCGAGAAGGGTTTTGTTCATGCCAGAAACACTCGCGAAATAGTTACGTGTAGGCATGCATATTGAATGTGGTGTGGCCAAAACAGCAAAATACATACAAAGTTTTTTTTCAGTGATATGTACCACCTTATATTGTTGCAGATTGTTTAATATGTGAACAAACCAAAGTAATAAGCAAAAAAATGTCAAGCAGCCATGGGACATGTGTTGGCTACCAAACGTTTAGAAATTATATGTGTTGATCAGTTTCGTCCCTTACATAAGGTAAAGGTGGTGTGATATGTAGCTTAATAGTACTCTGTATCCACTACGGCCCATGGTGTCACTGTAAAGGTAATGGATCATTATGTTGTCAACATAGGGTAACCAAAATATATCATTTTGATAGCAGATTTCAATTTAGGAGTGAAAAATGGAAAATGTTAGCTACCATTTTTGGTACTGAATTGGGTAATAATAGCAATGTATCATCCATCACCTAATACAGCGGAAAAGGTACTGAGAGCTAAGGAGAATATTTTATGTTATATTGCCATCTGAAACACACCCTATGGACTACAGTAGTAAGAAATGTAGAAAGCATAAGAAACTGTTGCTGGCATGAAAGTGTAGGAGCAACTCTGATAGAGACAACCGGTTTAGGTAACCTTATAACTATGTTACAGGAGTTTGTGACTTATCCACCGAACCAGTTACTAGTGAGTTATGAAAGTGTGATGTGAAACAAAGACTTGAGTTATTGGGAGAAAAAAGACGAACAAAGTGGAATGAAAAGTATAATAATAATCTGTTTCAGGATGATGTGTTAATTTCATCACAACATGTATCTTGACACCATGACAAAAATATTTATCAATAGCTTTCAGTTATTTCATGGACCTTAAGTTGTTAAGAAAGTCGTAGGTTAAAATGTTTATTGAATAAATTATAATTGGTACATAACTTTAAGACTCTGGAAGAAGAAAAGGTAAACAGTGTAAGATTGATAAAGAGTTATTTGTGTTTTTATGATAACTGGTAATTATATGGAAGAATCATATAACAAGTTAAGGATAAGATACGTTACTTAGCAAACTAATTTTTTTTTTCGGCATTGGTAACAAAATGTAAGGATATTATTGGCAGTGTTTAGTGTGTGTTATTAATTTGTAAATCCAAGTGTTGGAACGTATACTTAAGTTCATAATTGTAAGGCAGTTTATAATTTTCATTGTTCTGTATTAATATTGAAATTTTGCTTACCATATTGCATCTGTGTGAATATTACAAGTTTTTTTTTTTTTACTTTTTTTTTTGTAGAAATTTTTAAAATTTTCATCTAAATTGAACAATTAATACTGACAAATTTAAAGAATTGATATGATTGCTAGTGTCAGTAGTAAACCATTATTTGTGAGTAGTAATATGAAGCATTCACAATAATAATTTAATTTTTTTTTTTTTTTTAATTTTCAGAATTACAAATTAATGGTATGAATAATAATGTATATGGATAATATTGTTTTATAATGTGTAATGAAGGTTTTCAGGCAATTTTATAAATTTGGTTGCAAAATATTTGTAGCGCTACACGATTTCATAATTTTTATTTAATTTTGCTGTAAGTTATGGGTTCACTTCTTTCATAAATTGTTGTGTAGAGGTTTTTAAAACGTGATTAGTTGTCTTGATGTGTTTTGGCTTTTTCGGATTTTGTGTATATTTTATTTTGTGTCATACTCCTGCAGGCTTCTGAGAATGTCCTAGAAGGTTGTAGGTGGCTATCCTAAATTCCAAGCCACAGTTTGTTATTCCCACGATTTAGAGTATTGATTTTTGTGCTACGAAGGTTGCAGCCGGATCATGCAATGTCTCAATTGGGCGAGAGAGGTGGGTTGACTCTGCAGACTGTTCGGAAAATATTGTTTGTGGTCGTGTTCATGTTTGTTTCAAATCAAGGCTTTGTTCAGGCAGCCAGGGACGTAAACTCAACTGCTATGTTATGAAGAGATTGTGGTGAATTTAACCACACCGGCAGCACTCATGGTCAAAGCATCTTGAAATATTTTTCAAACTTTTACCAAATTGAGATTCTCATTTAAATTGTTTCTGCTGGTGTATGATGGCAGATAAAGTGTTGGGGGAAATGGTGTCCCTACTTTGTTAATGTTAAGCCGTGAAGTTTTGTTTTCCTAGTTTGAACTTAACAATGCCACTTTCAGATTGTGAACTTCATGAACATCATGAACTTTCGTGTGCTGTGTAAAGAATGTTACAGTCATTTACCATACTTTTGGTAATATATATTGTCACATAAGGGTATAAATGGGGGAATTAAACAACAAAACAACCTACCTAACATTAACCTGGGGGGGAGCCATCCACCACCAATCTGTTATAGGTCAGATCATACGCCTCAAAATACTCAAAACTAAACTTTGTAGTAAAAACATGTAGAGCAAAACAATAACATAGGGATAGCGAGAGGCAAACATGGTTAAAATACGGGAATGGGATCTTTTCAGGGACTGCAAGTCTTTCTTAAAATCTACAAATAATTGCTTATTATCCAAATATAAGGCTTTACATGTTCTACTGGGGGAAAATAATTATACTTATCAGGAGTAATTAATTAAATAAAGGCAAATACCAAGAAAATCGGGTTCAAAACAACTTTGTATTATCTCAAATAATTTACTTAGTGATTCATCAGCTCGTACACTGACCAAACAGTTCTGCATTAAATGGTCCTCAACTGATTACAATTACAATAATATTTGTTATAACATCAAAACAAACGAGGGACGGTTTCTGCCACGAGGGGAAACACAAATCTTTAACTTTAAAATTCATACTTATTATGGATTTTATAAGCAACTACACATTAAACACCAGATTACTTTACTTACGGGCACAACATTACTCTACGAATAGAAGGATGGGGTGGGGGGGGTGTCAAAGGCAGAACTTGGAGACTGACTAACATTACAATAAAGTAAGTGACTCTGTATGACTCAGTTCGGACCTACTTTTCTACTAACACACAAATAGGCTACTTAACTGATCACATTTTGTACCGAAGTCCCTCAGGGTTCCTCCAACTCTCAACCTCGACGAAGGAATCAATCAGTCGAAGACCAAGTGGTGAAGATGGAAGACACAAGACTAATCTCTTAATCTGCCCTCTGCTATCTGCCTTTGTAACATTTCACGACAACCATTTTTATAAACTCAGGCTCAAAAACACACACCATCGTGCCAAGAGCCATTTCATCTCTATTCACAATACAGAGAATTAAACTGGTGCGTTGTGCATTGTTTCGTGATTTTTCTAATAGGCCTACGACTCTTAGCGAGAATAATTCAGTCGTTATTTTATACGTGACAGCATCTTGAAAAGTCAGTTTTTTGCCCTTTTGAGTGGCTCTAAATTCACGTTTGTAATAGGCGTTAGCGCCCAACCACTCCCCTCCCCCATCCTACACAACCAGACCGAGCGTGACGCTCTGCCACACACGTCACGGAGGGGGGGGGGGAATTGTGAGGTACCATTTTATTTGAAAGACATTTTTCCGTCGTACTAAAATATAATTTGAATGAAAAATTTTTTTAAGTCGGTAATTGTTGTACATAAATTTAAAAAAAACTCACTTAAATTTTTTGTATTTGGGGGGGATCAAATTTAGTTACCTCGGGACTAACGGCATCGGCGATCTAACGACACAATTTCCTGGCACCGTGTGATTTCGTTAGATTGACGGTTTACTGTATACTCTTTTCATGGCAGCCAACTCTTGCTGCTCGTACACAACAAAAATCCTGTGGCTTATAACCAAACATTTACTTTGTTTAAATAATTACTAATTTCAACCTAACAATGTTTTGAATCCATTTATAAACAATCTCACTCCTTGCAATGCTGCTCAAACAACTCACTTTTACCACTTAACATACAAAATCAGTTTGGACCAAACACTCGTCAAATACGTTAAGAATACAAGATTGAAGACCACAACATCATCTATCATGTGCCACGCGAATGTAACTACAAGTGCTGCCACCTGTTGCTAGCACAGATACTAAAGGCTACACATGCGTAACCATGCAACGCATTTACAAAACGTAATTTCACACAAATCTTTTCTGTTACACGTCTTACAGTAAACTTATTATTTCTTATAATTTGAAACATTATAACAAACAACAATTACTTTCACACAGCTGCTTTTAATATCAGTAATTTACTTATTTACGATGACTTATCATTTACTTTTAACCAAATAACTCTAATCTTACACAAAGGTAACTTGAAAACTTAGGTTAAGGTTCTTTTTAGTTAACTCAATGCATCCTATGACAGCGAAAACGTATTTGAAAAACTTTTACTTATGAAAATAATTTACGTTACTGACTAGAAAACGTACGACAATCTGTACCAAGAAACTATCCAGTTACCTTACTATCGTGCCGAAACTACGGCACACACAAATATTCCTACATAGCCCCTTCCAGTTTCTTTAAATTTATTTTTATACTACTACTTAAAACTAACAGAAGAAAACTTAACTGCTAAATTCTGTGTGTCCATGCCTAATGCATGCTGAGACCCACGATCAAAACTAACTAAAAATTATGCTACTGTTTCTATAAGCTACATAAGTTACTTGTTAATACCACTATTTTGTACCTACCACCTATGGTACACAAAACAAACAAGCACAATCCACAAATAAAATCCTCAACAAACTTAAAACTAGTGACTACTGCGTAGCAACACATTTCCTAGGCTCAACAAAAAATACAAGCTACAATTACAAACACCTCCAAGTTATTTGTTTACTTACATTTCAGTGACCTTCATGTCAACTAAGTTTTACACTTACCTCTTTACAAAATTCAGAAATAAAACCTGCTGCACATAGCAAATTAACAAGACCATAGGACTTAGAACTTAACTAATTTCCAACAAAGTATTTAACACTTAATGTAACAAGGAATGGCATGCACGTCCAATGTACCCATAGCTAATTAAGTTCAATTTTACTGGTAAAAATTGGGTTTGACAATTGGACAAATCACTTAATTAGTCGGCGCCAAACACCAACTGTTATGTAAGGGCATAATTGGAACAATTAAACAACAACAAAACAACCTACCTAACATTAACCTGGGGGGGGGGGGTCATCCACCACCAATCTGTTATAGGCCAGATCGTACACCTCAAAATACTCAAAAATTAATTTTGTAGTAAAAACAAATAAGGTGAAACAATAACATAGGGTAGCAGGAGGTAAACATGGTTAAAATAAAGAAATGGGATCTTTTCAGGGACTGCAAGTCTTTCTTAAAATCTACAAATAATTGCTTATTATCCAAAGTAAGACTGTACTCATTCTACTAGGGGGAAATAATTATACTTATCAGGTATAATTAATTAAATAAAGGCAAATACCAAGAAAATCGGGTTCAAAACAACTTTGAATTAACTCAAATAATTTACTTAGTGATTCATCAGCTCGTACACTGACCAAACAGTTCTGCATTAAATGGTCCTCAACTGATTACAATTACAATAATATTTGTTATAACATCAAAACAAACGAGGGACAGTTTCTGCTACGAGGGGAAACACAAAACTTTAGCTTTAAAATTCATACTTATTATGGATTTTATAAGCAACTACACATTAAACACCAGATTACTTTACTTACGGGCACAACATTACTCTACGAATAGAAGGAGGGGGAGGGGTCAAAGGCAGAACTTGGAGACTGACTAACATCACAATAAAGTAAGTGACTCTGTATGACTCAGTTCGGACCTACTTTTCTACTAACACACAAATAGGCTACTTAACTGATCACATTTTGTACCGAAGTCACTCGGGGTTCCTCCAACTCTCAACCTTGACGAAGGAATCAATCAGTCGAAGACCAAGTGGTGAAGATGGAAGACACAAGACTAATCTCTTAATCTGCCCTCTGCTATCTGCCCTTGAAACATTTCACGACAACTATTTTTATAAACTCAGGCTCAAAAACACACACCATCGTGCCAAGAGCCATTTCATCTCTATTCACAATACAGAGAATTAAACTGGTGCGTTGTGCATTGTTACGTGATTTTTCTATTAGGCCTACGACTCTTAGCGAGAATAATTCAGTCGTTATTTTATACGTGACAGCATCTTGAAAAGTCAGTTTTTTGCCCTTTTGAGTGGCTCTAAATTCACGTTTGCAATAGGCGTTAGCGCCCAACCACTCCCCTCCCCCATCCTACACAACCAGACCGAGCGTGACGCTCTGCCACACACGTCACGGAGGGGGGGGGGGGGATTGTGAGGTACCATTTTATTTGAAAGACATTTTTCCGTCGTACTAAAATATAATTTGAATGAAAAATTTTTTTAAGTCGGTAATTGTACATAAATTTAAAAAAAAACTCACTTAAATTTTTGTATTTGGGGGGGATCAAATTTAGTTACCTCGGGACTAACGGCATCGGCGATCTAACGACACAATTTCCTGGCACCGTGTGATTTCGTTAGATTGACTGTTTACTGTATACTCTTTTCATGGCAGCCAACTCTTGCTGCTCGTACACAACAAAAATCCTGTGGCTTATAACCAAACATTTACTTTGTTTAAATAATTACTAATTTCAACCTAACAATGTTTTGAATCCATTTATAAACAATCTCACTCCTTGCAATGCTGCTCAAACAACTCACTTTTATCACTTAACATACAAAATCAGTTTGGACCAAACACTCGTCAAATACGTTAAGAATACAAGATTGAAGACCACAACATCATCTATCATGTGCCACGCGAATGTAACTACAAGTGCTGCCACCTGTTGCTAGCACAGATACTAAAGGCTACACATGCGTAACCATGCAACGCATTTACAAAACGTAATTTCACACAAATCTTTTCTGTTACACGTCTTACAGTAAACTTATTATTTCTTATAATTTGAAACATTATAACAAACAACAATTACTTTCACACAGCTGCTTTTAATATCAGTAATTTACTTATTTACGATGACTTATCATTTACTTTTAACCAAATAACTCTAATCTTACACAAAGGTAACTTGAAAACTTAGGTTAAGGTTCTTTTTAGTTAACTCAATGCATCCTATGACAGCGAAAACGTATTTGAAAAACTTTTACTTATGAAAATAATTTACGTTACTGACTAGAAAACGTACGACAATCTGTACCAAGAAACTATCCAGTTACCTTACTATCGTGCCGAAACTACGGCACACACAAATATTCCTACATGGCCCATTCCAGTTTCTTTAAATTTATTTTTATCCTACTACTTAAAACTAACAGAAGAAAACTTAACTGCTAAATTCTGTGTGTCCATGCCTAATGCATGCTGAGACCCACGATCAAAACTAACTAAAAATTATGCTACTGTTTCTATAAGCTACATAAGTTACTTGTTAATACCACTATTTTGTACCTACCACCTATGGTACACAAAACAAACAAACACAATCCACAAATAAAATCCTCAACAAACTTAAAACTAGTGACTACTGCGTAGCAACACATTTCCTAGGCTCAACAAAAAATACAAGCTACAATTACAAACACCTCCAAGTTATTTGTTTACTTACATTTCAGTGACCTTCATGTCAACTAAGTTTTACACTTACCTCTTTACAAAATTCAGAAATAAAACCTGCTGCACATAGCAAATTAACAAGACCATAGGACTTAGAACTTAACTAATTTCCAACAAAGTATTTAACACTTAATGTAACAAGGAATGGCATGCACGTCCAATGTACCCATAGCTAATTAAGTTCAAATTTACTAGTAAAAATTGGGTTTGACAATTGGACAAATCACTTAATTAGTCGGCGCCAAACACCAACTGTTATGTAAGGGCATAATTGGAAAAATTAAACAACAACAAAACAACCTACCTAACATTAACCTGGGAGGGGGGGGGGGGGTCATCCACCACCAATCTGTTGTAGGCCAGATCGTACACCTCAAAATACTCAAAAATTAATTTTGTAGTAAAAACAAGTAAGGTGAAACAATAACATAGGGTAGCAGGAGGTAAACATGGTTAAAATAAAGAAATGGGATCTTTTCAGGGACTGCAAGTCTTTCTTAAAATCTACAAATAATTGCTTATTATCCAAAGTAAGACTGTACTCATTCTACTAGGGGGAAATAATTATACTTATCAGGTATAATTAATTAAATAAAGGCAAATACCAAGAAAATCGGGTTCAAAACAACTTTGAATTAACTCAAATAATTTACTTAGTGATTCATCAGCTCATACACTGACCGAACAGTTTTACAGTAAATGGTCCTCAGTTGATTACAATTACGAAAATATTTGTTATAACATCAAAACAAACGAGGGACGGTTTCTGCTACGAGGGGAAACACAAAACTTTAGCTTTAAAATTCATACTTATTATGGATTTTATAAGCAACTACACATTAAACACCAGATTACTTTACTTAAGGGCACAACATTACTCTACGAATAGAAGGAGGGGGGGGGTCAAAGGCAGAACTTGGAGACTGACTAACATTACAATAAAGTAAGTGACTTTGTATGACTCAGTTCGGAACTACTTTTCTACTAACACACAAATAGGCTACTTAACTGATCACATTTTGTACCGAAGTCACTCGGGGTTCCTCCAACTCTCAACCTCGACGAAGGAATCAATCAGTCGAAGACCAAGTGGTGAAGATGGAAGGCACAAGACTAATCTCTCAATCTGCCCTCTACTA
Source organism: Medauroidea extradentata (assembly GCA_003012365.1). Lineage (NCBI taxonomy): Eukaryota > Metazoa > Arthropoda > Insecta > Phasmatodea > Phasmatidae > Medauroidea > Medauroidea extradentata. The sequence goes on along the minus strand of PNEQ01082510.1, from coordinate 62,439 downwards.
TCTGCCCTCGAAACGTTTCACGACGACTATTTTTATAAACTCAGGCACGAAAACACTTCCTGGACGATCAAACGACTGCGCACATGGTCAAACAAACAGTTAACGTTCAACAAAAACAGACGAGAGCATTGATTTTAATCCTCCAGAACATCTGCGCAGCACTGAAGTAACAACATACGCAATTCCAGGACTGCAAAAGCCTGCCAATTTAAACTGTGTACTGATTGGTGGAATTCCCCCAAACCTTACCAACCAACCTAGTAGGTCCAGGAAGGGTAAACCAATTGGGTAAAACGATCAAGATAGCTCCTAGGCCAGCTAAGCAAACAAAGGGGAAAACAGCACTAACGTGGACACAAGTTGTTGATCGGTGCTCCTTATTATAGGTCAGAGAAAGGGCCAAGACTCCTTTCCCCAACACTTCACATTAAAGATTATTAATTTAAGATACTATACAAATTAATTTTTTTTTTATTTAGGAGCATGAGAAACCTTGTATATTAAACTTTATGAAATGAGTTAGGTCTAGTAAATAAAATAGTAATAATTCGGAAAATAATTTTTTTTTAATTCCTTGGTTATATAATAAAATCTTTGCACAATGAGTATTTGGAGTATGTAGATTAACCAATACGGTACATTAACAAATCAAGAAAAGCACATATGGCTTAAGAATATCATAATATATAAGTTAAACAAGGGGATCCCCAACACAAAACAAATTAATTAACTTACATTTTAATATTACATATTTTAACAAATTTTAATTTTCGTTGTTCAATTAATTTTGCAGAGGTTGTGATTGAATATTAAATAAAGTCTCAAATAGAATAATTAGTGCTGTGTGCACATCAAGTAGTTAGGATGAGAGAAGGAAAATAAATATATTGGCTGGACTTTCCTGGCTGTCCTTCATAGGGACACTCTTGCCACCGCCGAAAGATGTTACATCTCCATCTCGCCCATGGCTACCGATGACGGTACAGCAAAAGGACGAGTAGAAATAATGTTACTTCTACATCGGAAGATGTAGACAAGCCAAATCCCTCAAATACTGGATAGGCTTCCTTTCCTTCTACATAGCAAAGAGTTGAAACAGCGTGGCGGGGACCGCTACATTAAACAAGCAAACAAAATATAATTTTAAAGAACGTCATAAAAACAATGTAACACTAGGGCACAAAATATAATAAATTGAAAGAATAAACTCACCCTAGGCGGCAAACTTGTCGGATTACGACATTACTAACTGATAAAAAATACTAAGTGTTTGGTTGATGTTCATGCCATGATGTGTAAGAAACAACAAGGTCGAGACAAAGGAATGCCTAGAGGTTATAGGCCGGCATAGAGTCGTAGCTACTTGATGTTACCAAAATAGTATTTCGACAGTACCAAACAATATTTCCTAAGATAATATTTTAAAACACACATGTGTTTTATAATCAAAACATTATATTTTAATTTAAATTTTACCAGTAAAAAAATTTGTTTGATCCACTTGAAAACAAATATGATCAAATCATGATTTAGAGTTGGTCAGAAGTATTACACAAGAACTGTTCCATAGTTATACCACACTGCATTAACTGCACATAAATAATTACCTGAAATTTTCTTTATAAAATAATAATCAATTTACTATTATTACAGTTTTACCGAAGATTAAAGAAATAACCAGTTCTGGGGTGGAGTAACTTTGCCAAAATAAAAAATAATATATCTAGTCACCACTACGAATAGACGAACTAGACAAAACAAAAAAAAAACTAACAAGCATGTGCCAACAATCGGCACATACTCCCTCCCCTAAAGCCGAACACGGGGCGGTACATGGGGTCAGGCACTACAGTAGGCCACACCTCACACAAAACACTAAGATAAAAGGATTACACAAAACACACAATAATATTAAAGTTTAAATCTCTTAATCTTCCGCAGAAGCAGAATAAACAACCGATAAAGGCACCACAATAAATCTCTCTGGCACAACTGGATTACAAGGAGGTTGACTCGAAACAGTAATACAAAATTTAGATGTCAACCAAAATATCACAAAAGAAACAATACATAATATGTTAAAACATACAAGCATTATAGAAATGAGACTAAGGTTATCATTGGGTAGTGAGGGACGAGGATAAAGGAGACTAAGGACATCATGAAAGTCAGTTCTCCGAGGATGAGAGTTTAAAAGGGAATCAAGTTCCTTGATAAGAGTATCATTCGTGGATAAATTTGGAAAAGTAGAAAAATGTACAGAGGTTAGGTTAGTGACAAATTTAGGAACATGAACAACAGGTAAAGAAAGGTTATAGTGAATAGCAGAATAAACTGCTCCGAAGGTTTTGAAGAAAGGACTAACGATATCACAAAGTGAATCATGGTTGATTAAGCCACTCCCTGATAAGGAAAGTGTGAAGGGAGAATAGGATTCTGTGGTAGACCTACACAAAAAAGTAACATCAATAGAGGAGTTGGTTGCAAAGATCCAATGTGCAGTGGTTTTACGTAAGAAAGGAAGGTTAAGGTTCATCACAGACTTATCACAAAATTTAAAATATGGTTTTCCAGAGAAAAGATTAAAATTATCAATATGTGTGTAAAAAAAAGGAAATGAAGTAGGACACAAGGTGATGCCATGAGTTTTGCAATCAGACAGTGAATCATGATCAACTGTAGCAAAATGTTTTCGACCCAAATTTACAATTAAAAATTCTTTGACAATGAAAGTTACATACCTGTTCAAGTTGGGAGCCAGAAAGGGGACTGGAAAGGTGTGATATTTCTCAAACAAACTATCCTTATTGGCTAAGGGAATGTTAATAGCAATGTTAAGAGAAGAATTGTAAACAATTGCCTGAGCAGTTGAGAGTCCGTAATACATATATAAATTTTCTGGTATCGCAGCTGCTACCATGTGTAAAGTTAAAGTGACAAGTTGTTGAATATTTTTAAGAATATTCAAAAATGATGCAGCATTTAGCAAAGTAGTACTTAATTTTCCATGTACACTAGTTTCTATGGCATGTCGCAGATCAAAAATTTCTAATCTAGCATTTGAAAGAGTCTCACTAATACGCAATAGCATAGTATTCAAATCAATCCTAAAACTCAATGTTAAAATTTTTCAAATGTTTAATGTATCAAATGACTTATGTTAGAATACAAATAATTAAAATGAGCAAATATAACTAACTTAATTTTTTGAAGTACAAAGTGTTGTTGATTACTCTGTCTTCAAGGTTTTTTATCAAAATAATTTGGTTTGCTACACTAGCAGAAATGTCATCTTCAGAATGTTCAATATAATTGAACAATGTTCCAAAACTCTTAAATCTTCAGTAGTACCAAAAACAGTTTTCAAAATTTTGCCTCCAAAATCAATTAATGTACATTTTGATAGTGTTGGTAACAGAGTGGTCAAAGTTTCAGTTTCATACTTAAATGTGATAAAGCTATCTCTCAACTGGAGTATCATAAAATTAAAATTTATATCAAAGGAGGTGTTTATCGAAAGATGTCTTCCCTCATTCTCATGCACAGATACCACAGTATTTAACAAAGTCTCAAGTCCATTACACTCTTCTTTCAGAGCAATCAATTCAAAATTGAGAACCACAGAGTAAAAATTGTCGGAAAACAAGAGGTCATCTTCTCTCTCGAAAATGATGCCGAGTCCAGAGGAGTAATCGTGACAGTCGATGAAACAACAGTGCTCACAATCAGGAGCACGAAGAATAACAACATTGTGACCATGTCTATCACAACCGGACAGGAGAACAACACTAAAACAAACAACACGATACCCTACATGGTAGATTTAAAGAATGATAAATATCTCAACGACATCAATGTCGAAAGACCCATAAGCGCCCCAAAATGTTGAAGGACAAAGAACTAAAATACTACCGTAACCCAAATCACCAAGAAAGGCAAAGAACACATTTCCCAGAAATTAGTTAACCACAAGAAGGTTTCCCAAAAAAAAAATATATATTAACAACACGCCCAAAATACACCAAGAAAACCCAAATAACCAATATCAACTAAAATAATTAAATGAACTCTATATTCACCAAGAGGAAATAACACACATATATATCCCAACTAACTTTTATTTGAACGAGCACAATTTAATTTTAATAATAAAATTTATTTACCATAAAATTAATTTAACCTAGTACTGCAGTTTTTTTAATTTTTTGTGCGCGCACACGAATGAATAGACCTAAAGACTAATACAAGTGGGTGATCAGACCACTGTACAAAAGTCGAGGTCACAAAATTAAGACACTGCTGGTAACTAGCCAGCGAACAACAAAAAACACAATGCACAGTTAGAATCTGCAGCTCTTAAACTGTGGAGAAAATTTCAGTTGGGAGACATGGGCTCTAGTTATGTAATAACCTGTGTCAGGGTCAGCGAGACTAGCAGTCACAGGCGTAAGAAAACGCTGGATCTGGTAGGGACCAGACCAACGGTAACAAAGTTTAGCCATTTTCTTATCAGCAGCATTGCTGATGGGATGGGTCTTACAAAGGACAAAGTCGCCTACTTTAAACGGATTTTCAACCCGTTGTCTGTCATATTTGGCTCTGCTTTTGACATGAGCTTGTTTTAAATTCCTAAGGGCTGCTGCCCAAACTTGTCGGATGTCCTTACGATCATCCGGCAATAAATCATTTAAACTCCTTAAGTTTGACAAAGGATTATTTGGAGCATAAGTAAAAACAAGTTTGAAAGGACTAGTTTTATGTGATTCATGATTGGCATAATTGAAAGCCATTTGAAACCAACAAAGATTACTGTCCCAACTACTTTGATCCGTCGCATGAAAAGCAATGAGAGGTGAACGGAGGTTTCGGTTGAAACGTTCTGCATGCGAGGGTGGTGGGTAGTATGGAGACAGGGTGATATGGCAGATACCATAAGAAAAACACTTGTTCCGAAAAATCCTTGAGGTGAATTGTGAACCATTGTCAGAAACAATAGAAGAAGGAACACCAAAATTTTTAAATATTTGTGTTTGAAGAGCACATACAGTGGAAACGGAATCAGCTTTTCTCAAAGGTATAAGCCAGACAAATTAGAAAACGCATCCACACAGACTAATAATGTATTGTTACCCCTTTTACTTCTCGGGAAGGGACCAACAAAATCAATGAAAAGATTTTCCATATGCTTGGTTGCAACATCAGAAGCTAGAAATCCTAAATGTGTGTTCTGAGCAAGTTTACTTAAAGCACATAATTTACAAAGTTTTACTCTATCTGCAATTTCAGCATTTATTCCTTTCCAATTAAAATGTTGTCGAATAGCCTGAATGGTTTTTTGAATACCAAGATGTGCCCCTAAAGGTGAAGAATGAAAATAATCAAATACCATAGGTTTCAAGTGAGTAGGTAGCACAGCACGTTTATGATTTTCACGAGATTTACAACATAGAATCCCTTTGGACAAGAAATATGGTTTTTGTTCTATTCCAGATTTTTACTTTGAAATAATCTTATTTAGTTCATCATCCAATTCTTGATGCTCTTGTAAATTAGTAAATGCCAATTGGAAAATCAGAAAGTAAATTGCAATTTGCAAGATTTTCAGGTTCATCAGAAATTTTTGAATTATCAAACATGCATGACAGAGTGTCAGCAACTACATTTTGAGATCCTCTAATGTGCTGCACTCTAAATTTTTATGAAGAGATCCTGACAACCCAGCGGCCAATTTTTCCCAACTGTCGTGGGTGAGCCAAAAGCCACGACAAAGCTTGATTGTCAGTTTCAAGAAGAAATTCATTATGTTCTAGGTACTGTCGAAATTTCTCAATGCCAAATACTACATCCAAACACTCTAATTCATAAATATTTGAAGCTTTTCTTTCTTGGGGTGTGAGTGTTCGTGAAGCGAAAGCAATAGGCTGCCGCACACCCTCAAACTCTTGAGCTAAGACTGCTCCTAAGGCCAAACTAGAAGCATCTGTTTGTAAAATAAATTCTTTAGAAAAATCAGGCATGTGCAAAACAAGAGGATGAATTATATCATTTTATAAAATGTTGAAAGCCTGCAGTTGTTCTTCACCCCACTCAAATTTTACAGATTTTTTACGCAAACGGTTCAGAGGTTCTGCCTTTTCAGCTAGGTTAGATATAAATTTACCAAAGAACTGAACCATGCCTATGAAACGAGCAATTCCTTTAGCATCACGGGGTGGAGGAAAATCTCTAATGGCACGAGTACGCTCAGGATCAATAGAAATACCATTTGAAGAAATTTTATGACCAAGAAAGGAAATTTCTTGTACAGCAAAACAAACTTTATTAGGATTAACGGTAAGACCTGCCTTTTCTAGGCGTAATAAAACTTCTTTAAGATGCTCCACATGCTGTTCAAAAGATTCAGAATATATCACAAGGTCATCAAGATAGTTATACACGTATTTATATTTAATGTCATGAAATATTCTATCCAAAAGACTAGTAAGTACCTGAGCTCCAGTAGCCAAACCAAAAGGTACACGAGTAAACTGGTAAAGGTTCCATGGAACACAAAAGCTGGTAATAGGCTTAGACTGTTCTGATAGAGGAATTTGATGATAAGCTGCATTAAGATCAATTGTAGTAAAATACTTTGCTTTTCAAAACCAATTAAAATCAGAATGCAAGTCAGGATTAGGAACAGATTCAATTTCGATCTTTTGATTAACTTTACGAAAATCAACCACCATTAGGTTTAGGCACTAAAAATGCTGGAATGGCGTATTGTGATGTGGATTGTTCAATTACACCCTTATCTAACAATTCCTGAACTTGATTTCTCAAAATTTCCATTTTAGAGGGTGCTAGTTTATATGGATGGCTCTTAACATATTCTTTATCAATTAGTTTGATATCATATTCTAATAAATCAGTTAGTCCTAATTTAGAGGTGAGAATATTAGGAAACTGTTCACACAGGGTTTTAATTGCTGACCGTTTTAACTTGTCCAAATGAGCAAAAGGGTCAGCAATTACTTTTGATTGAGCCTTTATTTCAGATGAAATGTTTTGATTCTGTTTACAATCTGGAAAAAAAAATTGTCGTTGGGAGAAAATTTGAAAAATATATTCTGGTCTTGAATATCTAGTACAAGTCCGGTGGATTTCATAAAGTCTAATCCAAGATTTTTAGAAACAAGACATTTATGCTTCCATGTAAAGTGTCCAATTTTTATCTTAAATGTACCACAACAAGAAATAGGTAAAGCTTCTCTGGATGCTGTGTAACACTGAATATCACAAGGTTCAACAGACTTTATCAGCTTTAATTCCCTTAAATTTTCAAAAAGTTTTTCAGAAATAATTGAATGTGCGGTTCTAGAGTCAACAAGGGCATTAATAGTTAATCTAGTTAATCTTCCTAAAATAACATCAACACGAGGGGTTGGAAACTTCTGAATACCCTTAACATTTGGAAAATTTACTTGACATATGCTCAAATTTTTTTTTCTTGTCACCAAATTTATGAAAACCAAAAAGATATTGAAAATAATGGCAAAAATTCACAGACTTTAGTATGTGAGCATTATATTGAGAATTGGCAGGACTGCCATGATTACAGGGAAGATCGCTCACATTTCTTCCCCACGGTCCTTGTTTTTTGCTTTTAAATTGAAACAATTTGAAATAACATGACCAGGTTTCTTGCAATAGTTACAAGAAATAGTAGGTTTTTGTTCAAAGCTAGTTTGAAGAGGTTTGGTAGGTATTTCCAATTTGGCAGGATTTTCAGTCACATGGCTGAGGTTAGGATCACTAGGTATCCTTTTTTTTTATTATCTTTAAATGTTTTGGTATGTTTGTATTGGTGAAACATATTTTCACGTTTCTGGTCAGCATACCGAATGTTTTGAGAATGTATGCACGCCATGTCTAATTCTGCAAAAGAAGTGGGTTTTGAGATAAGCAAGAGTGTTCCTGAGGTGCTAATCCTTCCAGAATAGTGTTGACAATTTCACTTTCAGGTAACGTCAACCACAAAACAATAGCAGCCTCTCTAATGCTACTTGCAAAGACAGACAGTGAGTGACTCATTAGGTTCCTGAAGACGGTTGAACATTTTGAGTTGCAGTTGTGTAAGAAGTCTAGCAGGAATAAAAAAAAATGTAGAATATCAGCATGGTACGCATCAAAAGAAAATTGTTGTGAAATGGCTAATCTGGTTCTTTCACTGAGAGGACCTTGAGTAAATGGGTAAATTAACTCTAGAAGTTGTGCTTCTGGCACAGTTTTACTTTGCTGAAGTTTCACAATATTCTTTAAATATTCTAAGAATTTAGGCATGTGCAAACCATCAGTTGCTGGGAAATCATGCATCATTCGTTCAAGGGGGTGAGTAATTTTTCCAAAGACCGGTGAAACAATGTTAGGTGTAGTTGGAAACACAGAAGTGGAATGTGTGGATAAGTCCCACAAACAACATTATTGTGTGGAGAAGGTGAAGTAAACAAAGGTACAGCCTGGTGTGACAATGAAACAGGTACACAGTGAGGTGTGGTGGCTCCAGAAGGGTTATCACCTAGGTTGAACTGAGTAGGTTGAGAAAGTGGGTTGGTACCAGTTGGTGCACTGACCTCAAGGTTAGCAAGTTAGTAGGAAAGGATTGAAGTTCGGGAAGTTTATTCTGTAGAGGTATGAGGAGGTAAATACTGAGCCTCGAGTTTACAGAGGGCCTCAAACATTTCCTGAATTTGAATCTTAATATTTTCCAGGGATTGAATCTGGGATTCAGTAAGTTTTCCAGAAAACTTACACAAAAGGTTTTCTGCATGCCTCTTTAGGTGGGCTAACCTATTTTTAATTCTGGGGTACGTAAGAGAACTAGGATCATCCTCCAGGTTATCAAAAATCTCTTTTAAAATTATGACCTTAGAAACACAGTTTTTGTATTCCTCATCAATGTCAATAGACTCTAAATATTTTAAATCAATAGGCTTCTCAATCAATAAAGCTGCACGCAAGGTGCTTCTATAAGAAGCAGCAGTATTTTCAGATGCCTGTGTACCTCTGATGGTACACTCATATTGGCACTCATCTTTTCGCAGAAATTCAGATACTATAGTTGCCATGGTTAGGTAACAAAAGACAAACACAGAGAAAAATTGTGTGCCCACAAGAAAACACAAAAACACACACACAATAACAAAAACCCTAAATTAACTCTAGGGCTGACCGAAAGTGTGGCGCTGAGTGAAAGACACCATGTACCAACTTCCCAAAGCAAATAGGGAAGCAACATGCAACAGCATGCACAAAAGGAAACACAAATCAACAACCACAAGCATCTGCTACCATTTTGTACTTTTTGGTGGAATTCCCCCAAACTTTACCAACCAACCAACCAATAGGGTAAACCAATCAAGACAACTCCTTGGCCAGCTAAGCAAAGAAAGGGGGAAACAGCACTAACGTGGACACAAGTTGTTGATCGGTGCTCCTTATTATAGGTCAGAGAAAGGGCCAAGCCTTCTTTCCCCAACACTTCACAATAAAGATTAAAGATTATTAATTTAAGATACCATACAAATTAATTTTTTTTTTTTTATTTAGGAGTATGAGAGACTTTGTATATTAAACTTTATGAAATGAGTTAGGTCTAGTAAATAAAATAGTTATATTTCAGAAAAAAAAATTTTTTAAATTCCTTGATTAGATAGTAAAATCTTTGCACAATGAGTATTTGGAGTACGTAGATTAACCAATACGGTATATTAACAAATCAAGAAAAGCACGTATGGCTTAAGAAAATCATAATAGATAAGTTAAAAAAGGGGATCCTAACACAAAACAAATTAACTAACTTACATTTTAGTATTACATATTTTAACAAATTTCAAATTTTCGTTGTTCAATTAATTTTGCAGAGGTTGTGATCGAATATTAAATAAAGTCTCAAATAGAATAACTAGAGCTGTGTGCACATCAAGTAGTTAGGACGAGAGAAGGAAAATAAATATATTGGCTGGACTTTCCTGGCTGTCCTTCATGGGGACACTCTTGCCACCGCCAAAAGATGTTACTTTTCCATCTCGCCCATGGCTACCGATGACGGTACAGCAAAAGGATGAGTAGAAATAATGTTACTTCTACATCGGAAGATGTAGACAAGCCAAATCCTTCAAATACTGGATAGGCTTCCTTTCCTTCTACATAACAAAGAGTTGAAACCGCGTGGCAGGGACCGCTACATAAAACAAGCAAACAAAATATAATTTTAAAGAACGTCATAAAAACAATGTAACACTAGGGCGCAAAATATAATAAATTGAAAGAATTAACTCACCCTAGGCGGAAAACTTGTCGGATTACGACATTATTAACTGATAAAGAACACTAAGTGTTTGGTTGATGTTCATGCCATGATGTGTAAGAAACAACAAGGTCGAGACAAAGGAATGCCTAGCTAGTTACCACTACGAATAGACGAACTAGACAAAACAAAAAAATAACAAACTTGCATGTGCCAACAAACGGCACAACTGGTTGTTTTCTCGGGCTTCTACCTAGAAGTAATTAAGGGGAGGGGTAATGAAGCTACGCTAGCTTTTCTCAGCTCGGCTGTGCGGTAAACCAATGTTATCCCAGCTGATGACCAGTGACCTAATCAAAACACATCACATTAACTAGCCTGCATGTGGCCCATGAGTACCATAAGCATAACTCGTCAGCTGTTGTTTCGCTTGGTGCTTAGTGACGTAAGTAAAAGTAGGTGGGCTAAGTGCTCTGCGCACGCACAAACACGGCGACAAGAAAAGGGGCACTATTTCACTAGAAGGCTACAAAGAAAATAACGCCATGTGTGTTATGTACAAAATTACAATTAAATCTTTCATCATGCAGCTCTACTTGGGACAGCAGTGGCCTATATGTTCTGTATCACAGCCTTACCGTGAAATAATCGCCTATCTCAGGCATAACATGTAGATGTATTAGGGGAAGGGGGGATTTGGACAAAAACTGTAAATTACAATTAATGATACACAGCCGCCATTATTAAAAAAACTAGAATTCAATAAACTCTAAAGTGAGGAATTATTTAAAGCAGGGATCTGAACAAACGAATTAAGATATCGTAACAAAAAAACTTAAACCAAAAAAACACTTCGTGACAATATTATGTATAAAAAAATTGCATACTCTGTTGCTTTGAAATACCCTAGAGCACATTAACTATCTTATATACTATTTATCCTCTTACCCAGTGTGTGGGATAGGTAAATAGTAAGTGTTTTAAAATGGAACTTTCCACTACAAGATCTTCAGTTGTTGAGCATTGGAACATTTCATGTTCAGTAATGTTTGTAGAGGAATGTATAATGAAAGTTGTGTACATAAATATACTAAAAGAGTAATTTTATTTATTTTTTTTTATTTTTAGTAAATGATAAATCTGAGATTAACGAAACCACAGGAATTGATATTATGATATACTTAAGAAATCATTAAGATGTTTGAAAGTAAGCTATTTAGGGACTCTCAAAGAAGTTATTTGCATTTTTATTTGTTGGATACAATATTGTTGAGGTTAAAAAATGTTAATGTGAAATTATTTGTATTTTGATTATAGTAAATGAGGTTACAGGTTGAATGTTACAACTGATTTGTTAATGATATTTAACAGGACTCAGCATTATACTGTTTGCAGTACAGTGTAAAAGGAGAGGGATGTTTGCAGAGGATGACTATAGGATTATGAAGTTATGTTTATGTGAATTGTGAGAGGTAATGGCATTTAAAATGTTGAATATTGGAGATTGTGTGTCTCATTCACAGTTTTTTTGTCATCTCACTGACCCAAGGGTTTTCAGGCAGTCAAGAGTAAAATATGTTGTATGTGTTTGGCTAAGAGAGTGAGTGACAGAGATATTTTGGTCTGCACTCAACATCGAGGTTTTCTGTGATGGTAAGGTACGACATGATGTGAGTATGAAGCAATGCTAGAATGAAAGGGCAGGTGAAACAGGAGAATTCTGAAAAAACCAGCCGACCAACTGCATTGTCCGGCACGATTCCTACATGCAAAATTCCGCGGACCGAGCCCACGGGGAATCTAACCCGGATCACCTTGGTGGGAGTCGAATGGTCTGACAATTCGGCCACCACGGCCCCGGTTTGGCTGTGAATCCCATGTTTTGAATGTGAGTGAATGTTGAAGGAGGGTTCCTAGTCATCTGATGCTGTAAGAGGTCTGTAGTTCAATAAGTTTTCAATAAAATTATTTGAATGTGACCAATTATTTTTAGGTAAACATGGAGCAATACCATTTTAATGTAAAGCAAATGAAGTTATTTGTAAGAAAGTTGTAAGAATAATGGCTTATTAAAACACTGAATATTAAAAAATACTTTGATTACAATTTGAGGTAAATTATATTGTGTAATGTGTGAATAGAAATAGCAAAGATTTAAACATTTGGAATGATAAAAAACCACCAATTTTACAGAAAGAGAGTGTTTTGAGTATTATGATGGCCTGTTTTTGGTTAAATGTTGGGATTTCTGATCTGTTTTGTTATTATGAATACACTTGTTTGGTTTATCGTGTTAACATTTGGAGTAATCACTTACGAAGAATCTTCAGTTTCTTCCTAAGTAGTCTAGTTGGTCATATAAGATATCAAGCTTAGGTCTTATGTGTTACAACTGAAATATTATTAAATTGCAAAGAATGGTTGTTTGGTTTAGAAATATTTACTTTGTGTACTTCAATTCCAAAGGTAACTGTGGGAGGGCAAATCTTGTGACATAATTTTATTGATATGTGTTTATACATTGATTAAAATTTTCAGTTGGGGAATTATGAATATAGTTATAGCAACATGGCCTAATGGCTATGACAGTACAGCTTTGTTTAGACTAGAACACCCAGTTTATAAACAGAATAGTTTTTATGGACATGCACCATAGCAAAATTATAAAATTTACGGAAATTACAGAGGAATTGGCACAGAGAGGTGTGATGAGATCTAATGATGCACATAAAGTAAATGAGGTACAGAAAGTAAATGGGGTACAGGTGAGGAACCAGGTACAGAATGGGCAAAAAACCATCAGGGGTTGTAAGGTGACACCTGAAATAGAGGAACAAAATTATCACAAGGTGAAAACAGTGGCTAAGAATGTTAGAGCCCAAAAGAAAGTGATGCAGTAATTTTGTCAGTAGTTTGGAAAAGAAAATGAATCTGATACAGAAGATCATGAGCAAAGAGTGCAAAGTGTAATTCAGAAAACGAAATTAAATCTTACCACGGGTCCTAGCCAACAGAACATCCCAAATCAATAGACTAAAAAGAGGGAAATGGGATCAAGAACAATTTAAAGTGGGAGGCGAACTGTGGGAGGAAAGACTATGAAACTTGCGGCCCTAACGAAAACTGTACTAAGGGTAGGGAAAGTTTGCAAAAACTTATATAAAAAGCAAACGTAATGCATTTCACGTGGTACCAAGAGGTTACATGGTAAGGAAAAATTGTAAGGGGTGTGAACTAGAATACCTATGGTTCCAAGTGGTGTTAATGCTGTTTTGTATGTATTGATATGGTTTGTATTAGTTAATGAATTTTTATTCATGTGAAACTAATTGTAAACACTATTGATAAGGTATGTTCAGGTAGCCTATCAGTCATATTACCCTCCTGGGTGGTTTTGTGTTGTGCATTCTTTACCTGATTTGGTGTTGGGTCCTGGCATTCCAGGCAATGGAATGTAATACCTACTGTACTACTCTTGTTCGTCCTTTGACTCCAAACACATTAAGTGGTTGAAATGACTGTATCCCTTGCAACTAATACAATTTTTTTTCCTTTCTCCACAGTACTTCCTCATGGCACATCACCTACTTGCATCCCGAAAATCCCCACACTGGTAAATAATCCCTGCCAGCCAGTACAATGGAGATGGTAGGGCTTTCGACAGTTTCTAATGTTGCTATTAGAGTTTCCAGACAAATTCTTGCAGCAGTGTCCCCCCTTCCTCATTCTCTCTGGTACAGATAGTGTAAGATCCATTTATTGCTTTCATCATGGTGCCAAAGAGTGTTTCTTGACTTCCACAAGTCACTCGTGCTCATCTTGTCAGGGTCTTCCTTCTCTTGAGTCGAAAATCAGAGCAGCCATCAACCTTCAAGGACCTATATTGGGCACCACTTTTGACGGCCACCCCCAAGCTATCCTGTTTCATCGTGGTGCTCCCTGTTGTCACTGCCATCGCTGCACTGATGGGTGTTCTGAGTTGGGTTTCCCACCATTGCTGTATTGACCCTATGTTGCAGTCATCGTCTCTCTTCTGGTCTTCGGGCCATGCCACGACTTACTGACATGACAGCAAGATCACACTTTTTGTGGGTCCCAATGAAGTGCCCAACAATGTACCAGTGGCAACAATGACTGTTACATTTTATTTTCTAGTGTTTCTCCTCTGCTGCCTCTCTCAAAGCAGCCACTCAAGGGTTAGTGGTAACGGTGGCATCCTCATTATATCCGCCTGTTCCAACTGGTGTAATTTGCTGAATGTTACGGGCCCTCCCGCCACAATGTACACGGGACTAGCAAGTCGCAGCCCACATCCACAATGACTCTACCAAGCCAAATTAGACCAAAAGTGGAACTAGAATCCAGGGAGGCTTCAAGCACTCACCAAAGTCCGGACCTGACAAAATCCAACCCACACTGGAACAAAGACTGGCAAGACACAAGGCGCAACCAGTTAACATAGACCGTTTTTGGATTCAGCACAGTGTACATCTATATTGATGAGTCTTTCCCCGTGACCAGTCGTCCAGTTGTTGCTTCTGCCCGTTTTCAATCAAACAGTAAGCTCGGAAGTGTTGAGGGCAGCAATGTGAGTCATTGAAAGGAAATGGGTAAATAACCTACCATTCAAGATGAAGTGCCAATGGTTAGTTTTAAGCAGTCCATGTATTCCAACGCTTTCACCCTTTCCTATAGTCACTGACTTGTACCAGGCCCAATGCAGGTGTCTTGGGTCATAGGTTATACATACACTCCGTGGTCTCCGATGCGTGGTCCATGGTTCGCGGGTGGCCCAACACCCTACATGTGTTACACGCCACCATTAACACATCATAATTACACAGTTCTGACATGCCTTCATTCTAGATGCAAGCAGTAGAGGCAGAGGGATGTTGTCCAACTATCCTACATTGTGCTCTTTACAGGCTGAAATGGATCTGTTAATTGAAAATATTTAAAGTGTTTTTAAACATAAATAATTAGTAAGCTCGGAAATAAATTTTCTTTCTAAAATAACATTTCTTTATCTTTGTAAATATTTAAATATATTGGTCTTTTTTAATTTGAATGTTCTTGCACTCCGTAAAACTGTACTTATAGAATTATTATGATGCTGGACCAAAACATTTATTGTGTACTTTGTATTTATTTCCTTACAGCAAGTACATCTCTACAATTTACATTTCTTGGTAGCTGGTGATAGCTCTTTTAACACCTTATAGGACGTTAGCTGAACATTGAACACATTGGCAGGTTTCACATTGTCTGTTTCCACAATTTGACAGTGTTTGCTTCACAGAGGACTGCATGTATTACTTCATGGATGATTCCCTGGGATTGAACCATTGATGCTTCAGGCTACAATGGTTCATGAATAATTCCACTGGTGTGCAGAGTGACACTATGTTATGATCTGGTATGAGTTCCCCCAACTTGGATTACAACAGTGGCGACATACATGATCAGCAATATCAATGTAAGCGCCATTTAGAAGGCTATATTGTCGAGCTTTAGACTGCATGAATAATGGGCTTTGATGGTTTAGGGGTAATTTGGTATCATTGGTGGTCTGGCTGCTACATATTTTAGTTAAAATTAAAGGAATTGCTGCATCAAGGGATTTATGAAGACATACATTATTCCGGTTGGCTACAGACCTGGAAAACAAGGAAAAGTCTGGAAATTTGAAAGTGGTCAGGGAAAACAAAAATTGTCAGGAAATTTTGTGAGAGGTCACATGTCAACCTTATTGGAAAAAATATAATGCTGGATCTGTAGTGTCATGTCAATAAAGTAGTTAAGTGTTTTTGTCCTCGTGGTTACAAGAGTTTGGTCAAAATTTATAGATAAGTAAGTCCAGTGCATTCCTGAGTTTTTAAAGTGCTGGTAAAATAAATATGACACAAAGTTGAATGTGACATGCATGTGCAACTTACTTTGCCAGTACAGTATTTCAAAACAGCATTTACGAGAAAGAGGTCATTACAATTAACTGGGTGGAGAAATTGGGATAGCTCTTAACAGCTATGGCCTTCAGAACCAATGGAGGATGAATAATGTGTATGGAGGTGCAACAGATCGCAAGGGTTGAGGAAGTGGAAGATCCCTAGTAAACCAGTGATAAACGACATAGTCCGGTGGAATTTCAACACGGGAAAATCTTAACTGACCCAGGGATCAAACCACAATAGTTTTTTATGAGAGGCACGTGATCTTACTACTTACTGTCACTGCCTCTACAGTTAACAGTATTAGGTCTGTAACATGCAGAAGTGAACTTGACTACCTTTTATTTCAATATCAATGCTGGCAGTATTTATTACAAAAGAATGCAGATGTGATTAAGAATATTAACAAAGATTAAACTGTGAAACAGTTTGTAGGACAAATTGGTTATTAGCATATATACATTTTGCACAGATAGTCAGGGAATTTTTGTCAGTAGTCAAGAAAAACCTGAAAAATTCAGGTAAATGCATTTCCCATTTTCTGAAACCACCCTTTATGCCATAACCATCTTCCTTTACAATCTAAAAAAATCACTTAAGTCAACTTAACTTCACTAAACAAACTTACCCATTTAATTGTGCCTGATAACCCCCTTCTTTTTTTTTTTGTCATTAATGTTGTTTGATTTTTTTCTCAAGTCACACTGCGCACTTTTGTACTTTAGTATACAATCTTCTCTTAAGGCTTAACCTGAAACTTCCTTGGAAAGAAGGCTAATATTTACAGCTTTAGTAAATAAGTCTGCAATATGATCCTGTGTACACTTATATTTTACATCACTAAGACAACAATAAGATCCTCATAGATTGTTGCATAAATTAAATGGTAGCAATATTGCTATTCTTTATATGCTTGTAGTTCACTGGCTTCTTGGGAACTTGAATAGCACTCTAATTGTCTTCATTTAACATCACAGGTCTCTTATAATTCATAAGTCATTAAAACGCTTGTAATCTAAGCACACTTCTGCTGCAGCACAACAAAAATGCCCAAATACTCAGGTTCATTTAACAATATTGCAACAGTTAGCTGTTCCTTGGAAGTCTAGGTGACTGTATTTACCTGGACTCTAAAACAAAACCTGACGTTTTTAAAGTTTGGTTTTCTCTTATTACCTGAGTGTTTATGCTGAAGAATGAATCCATTCGAGTAGAGACTGACTTGCAATCTTCCATTTCAAACTTTACATGCAAACATTTCAAGGAATGAGCCTGATTCTGTTTGTTTATTGGTGTGTTACATTTCATGCCTGACTTTCAAAAAAAAATTTTGACAAAACTCACAGCACATGTATCTAACTCACGTCTACTAAACATCATCTTGTACAGTTTCCCTCCTTGTGTGCCAGCTATACAATACAAGTTCTTTCCGGATTTTATAACTCAAATTTTGACTCTTTCCACTCAACTTTATAACCTTTTTCAGTACACCACTAACTGAAAATAGGTTCAATTAATTCTCAAGAACAAACAATACATCTGTTGTATCTGTATTTTGGCCAGAGATTCCATAAACTCTTAATGTGCACATACCATATTTAATTGCTACAAGTGTTGACTCAGCACCAGTGACAGTGTCTTAATTCCAACCCACATTCTTCCGAGAACAAGTATTTTTGAACATGGATATGTTCAAATGTTCTTCTATCTATGTACAGACTATTACTGTCCAGACATTCCTTAACATATCGGTACTAATAAAACATTTTTTGTTTGTGATGACCAGAAACAGGAGCATCAAACCCATTTTTCAACCTTAACCTTAATCTACAGTCCTTTGTTAAATGACCCTAGTTTTTTTTTAAATAAAAACGCAGGTTTCCTCTTGGATTTTTTATTTATTTTAATAACAGTTTTTCTTGCACATGGCTTAACTAGCCACATCTCAACTCTTTTGAAGGTTTGACCTATCATGAATTTTGAACAGCATTAACACCATAAAAGTTTCATTACTGCTTTTTCCTTAAATCTACAGATGTGGAATTTATTCATACAGCTTCTGATTCTTCGTAGACACAGATCCCAAAGCAGACACAAAAGTGTTTTTGTTCGTTTCGCAATGCTACGAAAATATTCCTCCTTTCTTCACCATGTTGCTTTAGCCTTGTAGTTTCAAGATAAAAATCTTTTAACATTTCTCGCAATTGGTTAGTAATGTAAACTTAACTGTTCCTATGAACGTATACCATTTTGGCAAGTAAGTTTTGCAGGGTTGCAGAATAAAGCATTAAGCAAAAAACTGGAGACTGGAACAGATTTCTGTTTCCAAAATGACGTGTCTGTTATCGTCGAAGAAAGCAAACTACTTTCGTCTGTGGTGTCTTTGTTGTGTCGTCTGTGTTGACATCCATTTCTGCATGTTGTATTTTGTTTTATCATTTTTCATACACCTTATTTTGTTGTTTTGTTTTTCTGTTCTTTTGTTTTTGGGCTGTTTTTCTTGATAGAAGGACTATTCTAATCCGAAATTAATTTGTCGTATATTTTTGTCTGTTTTCTGTATATGACTGTATTATTTTCTGAAATGTTATGTGTTATATATTTTGTGATCACAACTAATAATGCGTTTTCTTTTACGTCTGCTTTTTGTCTTGTGGAGTTTCTCTGCAACTCAGGAACATTCACTTGCAATGGCATATATCCATAGAAATCTTTCAGTTTAAAATAAAAATTTTGCCTTCATACTTAAGAGAAACAATTTCTGTTTGCAGCTGTTACAAACTTACTTCAGACTACTGTTGAAAGAGCAATTTAAATTTTCCCCACATTTAGTGTGTCAATTCACACTTTAGATGTGTTATTGGCCGTTATTCTAATCTTGTGATAACGATTTCTTTGAGCCTTTTTGTCCCAAATTACCCACTCTGAACTATCACTTCAATATGTGTGAAGGCCTGTTTGGAAACCACACAATCTAAATCTTTTGACTTAAAGACAATGGTAATTTTGAATGTCCACACACTCCAATTTGATACATTTGGTAATTTCATACAGTTAATTTTCTCCACAACATCTTTCTACTTTGCACTTCTACAACTATGGCTATTACTAAACTTACAAATACGTCAGAGATTAGTGCCACTATAAATTTGGTTACTTTTTCAATAACACGAGTATTACTTCTATAAGGCCTGGGCCCATATACTTGTAACAAGTTAAAAGTTAATTCAGGAACTTTGCATTTTATTGTTACTTCTATATTCTCACACATTAGGAACTTCACATTATGTCACAACCATAGCTACTTTTCTTTACACAGTAAAACGAACTTTGACAGTTGACTAAAATAGTACCAATTTTGTTTCACTAAACAAATCAGAAAATTTTGTTGTGTCCAACAGAAAAATTTTAGAATTTTGTAGTTGGCTTTTGCACTACTCTTTCCCCACCCTTTCGTTCTGTTGTTGCTCCATGCTCACCTCACGTTGCCCTCATGAGCACTTAAAATCTCTTTGTTAAGCATTAACTAAATCTTGATTTTCTAATCTAGCTTTTGTATTCACCTAACATGTCTTCTGTTGAATATGTCTTGGATTAATGGTAATGTTGCAGCTAGCCCATCATTAACTTATCAAATGCCTGTTTTATTTGATGCTATGGCATGTTGCATCTCATATGCATTTTACAAAATACTAAATATTAACAAATACTGATGTATAACTTTGAAATTGTATATGATTTTAATGCAAATATCATTCAGTTGTGATTACTGGATGCCACATTTGGAACAAAACATTGCAGTCCATATTAAAAATGAACAGTTGTCATCGTTATTGGCTAGACTTTATAATAAATATTCTGA
Source organism: Medauroidea extradentata (assembly GCA_003012365.1). Lineage (NCBI taxonomy): Eukaryota > Metazoa > Arthropoda > Insecta > Phasmatodea > Phasmatidae > Medauroidea > Medauroidea extradentata. The sequence continues at coordinate 42,341 of PNEQ01082510.1, read as the reverse complement.
AAAGAACTTATGAGACACGTAAATGGTAGTATTCTGCTGCTTGAATAAGTTTTAATTTGTTTTTGTTTTGTAAGCAGGCTTTAAAACAGAGAGTTATGGAAGCAGTGATTAAATATGATCCAATAGTTGACACTTGTTCATGTATGTTACTATGAGATTAGTGTAAAGTTGTTATGCTCTAAGATGTTTTGTATAGTTTATAGAATTTTGAGTACACAAAAAAATTGTAAACCAGAATTCCACATTAATATAAATTTGATATTTAGTTATTCTTCATTTCAGATAGCCAAAAGTGGTTTCCAGTTACAGTTATAGTAGTCTCTGTGCTGCTAATTCCATTTTGGGCATTTCTGGCAGCAACAAACAAACACGTGAAAAAGGTTTTGATGTCAGGATGGACCCCAGTAATATCTGCCATGTTGATCAGCAGGTAATTAAATGTATATTTTGCAAATACCATTAGCAGTAGTTACTTTTAGTTACAATTTAACCTTATTTCTGAAGTAATTGATATGTATATTGAATAAATTATTAACTAAAATCAAGAAAATCTTTAAGTATAGGCAGCAATACATGCGTGTAAGCCTGTGTACTGTAAGTCTGTGTGCTGCAGACATTGACAATGTAGTGTATGGCTGTAGATGTGGAAGGTGGTTGACATGGGTGTAATATGAACATTACATTACTAGTAATGTTTTGAATGTGAATTAAATTAGTGTTACTCTTGTGTGTTATATTGCACCATGAATTACTGGTGCTGTTCTAAAACCACACCACCTTGATGGGCTTTTTTTTAAAGTGAAAAGATGACCTTTACAATAGTAGCAGATAATTTTTAATGTCGCATATTGCTATTTAGTATTATTCAATTCCATTATCTGTGTATAGCAAGATAATTTAAGGGAGAACACCCGGGATTCAGAATGTTGAGGGAATTTCTTGTTAAAATACATTATGAGAGGCAGAATAATGGTTTAAATAGAGAAATCTATGTCCTGAATGAATTTCGTAAGCTTTTTTTTTGTCATCTATAAACGTGTATGAGTAAAGTTGCATAAGTAGTTTTTTTAATACTAATTTTTAAAATAAGCTTTATAAGTAACTAGTGATCCAGAAGCCGAAAATCCAATATTCCTCTGTTCGGAAGTTGGTGTCCCTCAATTCTGCAACATAGATATTTCCCAATTATCTGTGTTTATCAACATCGAACAACACACAAATAATCTGGAATCTCAGATAAACCGGAAATATAACATTTAAAAACAAAACTGAATTTTTTTCATTATTTGCTAAACACCAAAATGATGTATGGTTTTGCCTGCAGGTACCGTATTTACTTATCTACAGCATGCCCTTTTCCCAAATTACAGAAAAATATGTTTGAAATGCACGGTAAACACGAGAAAATTTTTTTTTGTAATCTCATTAATCCATCTTGCGCTTCAGAGTTGATGTTCATATGTTCCAAAAGTATTGGTCTCTTGCAGTGTTTTAAACACACAGAATGCCACACGGATAATCCGCAATCCGGTTAATCCTTACACAGAGAATAGGGAGTTTACTATACAGGCTGTGTAAAGTCAGCAATATTTGCAGTAAGTGTCAAAAAAGTCTGTATGATTAAAATAATTTTTAGAAAACGTTCATTAAGGTTGTTTTATTGTAATAATGTATTAGAAACACAGAGGGGGGGGGGGAAATATTACACATGTAAGAAACCTACAGGAAAATTTAAATTTTTTGTTCCTTTCAATAAATTAAAATGTTAATGTTAAAAGAAGATTATTTGTAAAAGCTACCTTTTTATGATGATACTATATTGTTTAATACACGTCTTACGAACAAAATTTTTTCACTATCAAATAGAGTAACATGGTTATGTTCATATTCCTCAGTTGGATAGCCATCTTAAATATTTTCATAGCTTTTTTTTTAGAAAAAAATTTGCTAGGTTAAAATCAAAGTCAGTATGCCATGGCCACCAACTGCTGCATGAGAAAGCATGGAGTGTACATATGACTTAGGACTAGAGAAATAATTGATAAATTCAAATAGTATTTTTTCAGGCATTTTTAAAGTTGACCTTCCTAATCCCAGGTTGCTTCCATATCCCGGATGTTCCCCCTTAATCATTGTGAATAGATACACTGTGAATACCTGTATGAAAACTGTGAATGGAAGATAAGGAAAATCATTTACGTGACTGTTTAATGACCATCCTGGTTTAACATTGACAGGCCTTTCTGCACTCTGGGCATTGATGAATGTAAGTACAAATAATGTTTACAGTAGTTATACCTCTAAAGTTGATTTACTACTATAATATTCACTATATTTTATTATGGGTAGGCTATACACAACTAGAATACTGTTAAGTGTACATAAAATGATACATTTTTGTGAATCAGATTATGTTTGGGAAAGTATTATTTCCTTTGTTGTAGTTTGACGCAATATGAATACAAGAGCATCAACGATAGTTTTGTGATTCAGAATAATTTTCCAAAAATCGAAATAATGCAAAGAAACATTCAACTTTCAAATAAAAATTTTGTGTACAAAACATAATTTATCATGGTCCTTGAAAAAGTAGTAGAAAGTCTAAATGCCCTTGAAATTTCTTTCATTTTTCTTTTAAGTTGCTGTAAGAATCCTGGTTATAGCTCAGTCGATTTGGACTGTTGTTAAACTACCTCGTGTGATTTGCCTTTGGGACAGTATGGAAACCCAACCATAGTTGTTCATTTAAGGGGGTGAGACAGAATATATAGCAGTACAGCAGTACTGTAACCACAGTAGTAATCAGAATCCAGGTCACTGATAAGAAGACTGGACTCAGGTACCTTCTACCCCAAGGATGCAAGCCAGGTTCTCATATTTATCCCATGAAGACAGTATACCTGTGCACAGCAACAACAGTGTATGTATATAATTGCACATGCATATGTATGTGTACATTTACATGTGTATAAAAAATGTAATTATTGCATTGAGTTTTACCCAACTTGGTACACTTGTATCTGTTAATGTTGTATTCAGTTTTAAACCATTTTGAACTTTTATTTTCAAAGTGTTGGCCTTTCATAATTTTCAGATGAAATACTTTATTCCAAACTCTACATGATATGCTTGCAATATCCATTATAAGCATTGAACATTAATATTATATTATTTCATTAACAATAATCAGTATTAGCATTGCTTTAAAAATGTAGGTGAATCATCATATTTACTAACTTTATTCCTTACAGATTTTCATCTTGTAAGAGCTTGGCTTTTTCTGTTACTTCTGTTTAGATTAGTGGGACCTTTATAGACGGTGGCAGAATGTTTGTGTTTGGTTTGGCAGTTATGTTATTTCATATGTGATAGAATGAATTAATGTGATAATGTATATCTATAATGATGCTAGGGATTTATTTATCGTACATTTTTTTTATAATACTGTTTTGCATTAGGCCAGAGTGTATTCTTTACAAAAAATGTTGCAAATAGTCTCTTTTAGTGTAACATGTGGCCGCATTTGTCATAATTACAAGCAAGTATATCCTTGGAATGCCTATATTTTTTTAAATGTTAACTAATTCACAGTGAATAAAAATTAAGTTATTACCTAAGGAAGAGAGGGCTAAAAATCATCTGCTCTGTGAATTTCAGTCAGCACAGGAAGCTGAATAGTACTTTTTTAAGTATTCTAATGGTGACAACCACAGACTTACCTTGAGTGAAAACTGTCTTTGAACAAGATCAAATTCGTTATTTAACACTTTAAGTAGTTTGAGATCTTGGCTAAGACAGTATAACTTTCGGTGTTTGGTTTTTATTGAGTTTTCTGCTATGGCTCATTGAGGATTGTCATGCATATAGTAAATGATGTGTTCTTTTATCCTGGTGGTAGTTCCCTGCCCATTTGTTACACACACACACACAGGTTGGTGTTATAATAGGCAAGAGCATTGTGTAAACAAATTATTTTGTGTTGATGATTCTCAGTCCGGTGTTAACAACATTTATCATTTACAACCCAATGTAAAATTAAACACGTACATTGTCATTCAAACGGGGTTCTGTACACCTCAGCTACGTTTTTGGTTGGGGTCTTGTAATGATCTGATGCAAGAGAACCATGTCTATTTAATAGGTTTGACTGTATGGTGTTTGCATCCTTTTTAAGATATTTACTGCTACAAGGAATGGTTCAGTAATAGGTGCCAACAAACTGTTTTTAACAAACTTACATGAGGCTGTATGAGAGAGATCTGATCATCCAACATAATCTTTTCATTTTATTGTTTAATCTGCAAGAGCATGAAATTCATTAAATGACCTCGTGTGAATTTTGAACTTGTGCATTATTGAACAGCAAATTATTGAACTATTCAGCTTAGCAATGTTTATATTTAGTTTGTATTATAAATGTGATTCAGATTATCTGTACAGCAATGTGTAGTACATGTGATGGTTTCCGACAGTTTTCCCATTCCCGTCCTTCATCGCACAGCATGATAACAACTACTTCAAGTCATGCATTTGAACTTTTTTTTTACAATATTAAAAAATTTCATTCAATATCCTGTTGTGCTATGAGATATCGAAAAAGTAACATGGTCTTGACTTATTGATAAGTAACTTTACTTGATTTTTAAAAAAATCTAACTCGTACATTGAGAACACTGGAAAGGAATAAAATTCCTAGCCATCATGTAAAATTGATATTTCTCTAAGTCACTGCTAGTTTTACTGGGAAGTACTTCAGCCAGGCCATACTTTTAAATGCATGTAGTTGCATGTCAATCCCACAAATGCCTGGGGTTTGAATAATCTGTACAACAAGTGACAAAATGATCTCTTAGTCCTTTGCACGTTGAATTTCTTAATTCTTCAGTGTAGTCCTAATAATAAATCATAATTTAAATGTACTGAAAAATCACATATTTCATATGTGTTGACCAAAAGGCAGAAAAATAGAAAGAATGTAACTTTGTTTTCCTGTCCATAAATTAATTTGTGTGGCAACATGGTTAGATTACCACAATTTAAAGCTAGGTAAGTTCAGTTCAATTTCTGGCAAGCAGGTTTCCTGAACATTTCTAACATATTTGAGTATTTGTCACTGGTCTACAATAATAGCAATTACTGCTGCCTACATAAACATCATCGTTTTATTTTTTATTTATGGTTGTTGGCAATATAGTAATAAAAAACTGTTGAGCATATTATACTAGACATACCTAAAGCTTTTATTCATAATTTCTTCTTTCTTCAATTTTTTTCCTGGCTATTTTTGTGTATTAATTCTTACATTTTATTTCGTAGTGTTGGTGGTCTTATACTAGACTATACTGTGGTGAACTTCAAGGGAATTGCAGTTTTTCAGCCAGTTATAAATGGTGTTGGAGGAAATTTAGTGGCTGTTCAAGCTAGTAGAATTTCAACATCTTTACATAGAGAAGTCAACCTTGGAAATCTTCCAAAGAATATCAGCGCTGTTTGTTTCAATCCTATCAGAACCTTTTTTGGTAAAGGTATGTTACTCAGTCAAATCATGTATAATCATTCTTACTTTTATGTTTTATTACTTTATACTTACTTTCAAATTTGTTATTTTTCATTTCAATTTTATTTAACTAAAAATTCTAAACAATTGCAATTTCAAGATGTTTTGCCAAGCTTGTATAGCGTTCACAGTCTATTGAAAAATTTCGGATTTAAGCTGGATTAAGAATGTACAATGGTGTGTGTGTGTGTGTGTGTGTGAGAGTGCGTGTGTGCGTGTGCGCATGTGCGTGCATGCATGTGTGTTTGTTTATATATATACACACACATACATACATACATACATACACGTCATTGGCACATCTATAGCTACAACATGTTGGCTATAGACAGCAGGTACCAGGTGTACTGTGTGACGGGGCAGCATCTGTGTGGTGGTATGATATGTCCTTTGTTCACGTGCGCCAATTATGTGACACTGCTACTTTGTGATGTCACTGTTCAGGGCTTTGAGGTTATGTTACGTGAAGTACGCCGGGTAGCTCAATTTGATTAGTTTTCATGCACCATTAGTCAAACTGCCCAACTTCACGGCAACGGACATGGTAGCTAAGGTATCGCTCGGCGGAATGATAAAACAGACTCCAGTTCTCCCAATAACAGTAAAATGACACTTAAACATACAACCAAGGAATCCAAAATTTCAGTTTATAGTTTTTACATCAAAATAATAAAGAATATTAACACAAATATAATAATTAAGGACAAAAGGTGCGCAACAGCAGAATTACTTTCTCACGCAATACCCTAAGCAAAGCCCTGTGATGGCTGATCTATGTGCAGCAATAACCTACGTCATGGAGAAAATTCCATGAAGCAAGCGATCAACCACAACGTCGGTGCCAGAAATCCTACAGCCTGGAGAAGCTTGCAACACAAGAAGCTACGTACTTCACCAGGGAAAATTTAATAATATGCTAAAATTGCCAAAACTTAAAAATTAGTTAAAATACTAGAAAAAGTTATGTCAACAAAAATAATTGAAATACTAATGTGGTCAATTTGAAACCAAACAAGCCAGGAAAATACACAAATGGCTCTACTTTAAATTTCTTGACTATTTTATATTTAAATTTTGAAAGAATAAATTTAAATTTACATATCCCCAAATACTAGGTAATTGAATCCTGTTGTATCATTCCGGACACCTGACAAACTCATACTGGAAATGGCATATAGCCTGTTATTAAAGACTTAAATTTAATTAAGAGAAAAAATACTTTAACAGAGATTTAAACAAGATGAGTAAGTGGCTGAACACTTCACAACCCCCACAATTAATATGAATTTTTTTGTTGCAGAAAAAATTAATATTAATTTATACACACATCAGCACAAATATCTCTCACCATGAAGCAGCATTACTATATATAAGTATATCAATCAGTACTGTAAATGTAAAAAATCATAAGAGCTTCGCATTAATCACCATTAGACCAAACATTGACAATACATTGGACTTGCACAATATTTCTTTTCTGTATTAAACAAAGACAAATCATACTTTCTAGCATAACTTCAAACCCAATTGGTTGCTATAGCACACACTGAAATACCACCAAATCTAGAACCATTTAAATTATTACATGTAGTGGACAGTCAGATATCCAAATACATGATTACAAATTTAATTCATTACAGCACAAACTATAACTAATTCATTAACACCAACTTGAATACATTTGTTTTTCCTTTCCTTACAACTGGACATTGTTTACATGTAAGCATACCCAAAAGTTTCTCAAATAAAATAATTTTACCAATCTCATGAAATCACAAAATATTTTCAAATACCTTAGATAAACTACATTTGTTTAAGACGGTAGGTTTAAACTGCTGATGAAGAGGTTGCCCAACTAAACACAAACTAAACATTTCAATTGTGCTCTTTGGAACAATGACGAGGCAAACACCATAAATTTAACCCACATAATTCATTTTATAACAACGACAAGAAATTTCACAAATACAAACAATTATAGTGCCTATTGATACCACGACGAGGCAAACATCATAACTACACACAATCATCACACCTTTTGGTATGACGATGAGGCTAAATATTACAAACACATTTAGGGTACAGCCCTTTGGACCAACGACGAGGCTCCCTAATACATTTTAAAAAAAATTACATCACTTAGTAAGCTTCACACATGCCTATCACCTTCCTCGCAGCACTCCCTTCTCTTTAAGCTCTGGCCATGGACAGCCACTCAAAGGTAAACATCTAATCATACAACCTTTTTCAAGTGCAAAATTGTAAAGATTACCATGAACTTGCAGAAATTACCCAGTTCGGGTCTGGTCACAAACACACACCTCAAATATTAATTCCAATCTCAAATTCATTTAATATTAGGCTTTCCAATTCATAGAGGTACTGCCAGTCATCAAAACAAAATAAAACATCAATATCAAAGACCAAAATTTATCAGCCTAATTATCCACTACCCAAGTTACTTGAATATAATCTCACTAGATTATTATTCTTATTGTGCTAGAGCTCTGGTGGCATTCAGAATTAGTTTGGAGAAAATACATAGAATAAAATGTCATAATTACATAATTGGTAGATAGTAACAACTCTACTCTTCTATAACTCATCAATACACTTCAAGAAATCATTATATACATTTCTGATGACAGTTACTTTAATTTTCACTAAGAAAATGTATTAGTGATCTCAAGTTATGACAAGCATGGTGCAGTCTCCTAATACGGTTATTCATAATAAAAAAGTTAACACACAAAATTATTGTTAAGGTTTCACAACAAAAACAACTGCAGTTGCGACCAGAACAAACACTAGAATAACACAAACAAAAAGGAAAAGTTATAAGACAAAACTAATATGATGTATTTACAAATATAAAGCTTCAGCATATACAGATAGAATAAAATATTAATTCCCTCAACTAGTTCATATTATTTCAATCATTGGCATACTGCCTAAAATTACTAGATTTTTTGTTCCATACAGCTACTACTTGAAAATATATCTCGACTAAATAACTATTTGTAGAATTATACCCACCGACTTCCTTGAAACATAACATAAACAAAACAATCTTGATTTAAAATGACACTACAACATTAATTATTTCATTTCCTCCATTACACCAAAAATAAAGATAAATTACTCCTTCTTCCCAACAAACACTTTTTTCAACATCACTGTCACTCTGCACCTCAAGCAGGTCCCACAAACACACTCAACTTGGAAAAACCTATGTATTTTTATTTCTACTTCGCAGTGTTGTAAATATTTTTGAGTTTTACCTTCCCTCTTAACCAATCCTGCACCCCCCACTTGTCAACTCTTCCATTCTATCTCATTTCCTTGTATAGCACTGTCCTCTGTGCCACACACTCCCAACAGCTCTCTGCACCCCCAAGTTCATCTTTGCTACATTTGTTAGGCGTCACATCACCCTCGTCGACTTCAGTCCCACTTGCCAAATTTGCTGCAATCTCAGTCTCCTTAAATCCTTCACCAACATAATCACCATTACCTTTACTGTTTACTGAAATCTTCTCTACTGCAACATCACCACTAATACATTCACTGTTTACTAAACCTTTAATTTCAACATTGATTTATTCTACCCAAACTTTACCTTTCTGAACTTTATTTACCTTCTCTACCCTTAGGTCTACTTGTACCATTTCTGTTTCACCTTCTAAAATTTCTTGATTCACCGGTACCATGTTCCACTATGATACCCTTTACCTCTTCCTTAACTTCCTCTATTTTATTTTAAATTTTATTTAGTTTGTTACGTAACTTACTCAATTCTGACACTACAGTCTTATTGTGGGCCTCCAATATGTCCCAGATCAGGCCTGCCAAATCCTGATATTCCATCATGTTTATTTACATTCCAGTACAAGTATGTGTAGGCTTGGGCCTGCCTCAAACATAACCTTACATTTTGTTGTTTGGTTGCAAATGAAATTCATTTCCATCTCATTAAAGACTACAAAAAAACATAACAATCTTGAGCATGTCCTCCACACTAAATTTGTGTTCATTAGGCGACACTGACCTGAGTTCCATTGCTTTTAGAGTGAAATTGTACCTTCCCAACTGCCGCTGGCCGTTGTCTGGTGCTGCCGATGTTTGTTATTCGCGCAAAGTAGTGAGTCGTTGTTCTAAGGGTCCGGGACCCCAAAGTACTTGGATTCCCTTGGTCCCTGTTCACGGCAACAAAGATGTGACATGGCTGCTTGTAGTTGTGGTGTCACTGTTCGGGGCATTGAGGTTATGTTACGTGAAGTGCACCGGATAGCTCAGTTTGATTAGTTTTCATACACCATCAGTCAGGTTTTAACTTGAAGTGAGAGACTCGAGATTCATCAGTAGTTATATTTATTTTTCAGGTGAATTACATTTAATAACATAAGGTACCGTTCGGTTATTGAACTTTGCATTTAAATTCAATTAAACTTTCGAGCGACGCTTAGCTATAATGATCTTTCCGTCCGGCTTGTATGGGTTAAGTTCTACCCAGATATTTGTTTGAACAACTGACAAAAAGAAATCATACATATCAATAACAAACTCGTAGGACTTGTTTCCCTGTTTATATACCCGCAACACCCATCACCTCAATAATGCCTGTGATAAGAGAAAAAAACAAAGTCTATGTCCCTTCTAGTCACGCCAACGGACTCGAGGCTTTCTCCCCCACCTGCCCGAAACACGTCATTCTCCCTGGGCCATCCCTGCATGACTGTTTCTCCATAATGACTCTTACTGCGTGACTGATTACTGTGAATGCCACCGCTCAACTGTTCTCGCAAGACTCCAAAATTTCAGTTTATAGTTTTTACATCAAAATAATAAAGAATATTAACACAAATATAATAATTAAGGACAAAAGGTGCGCAACAGCAGAATTACTTTCTCACGCAATACCCTAAGCAAAGCCCTGTGATGGCTGACCTATGTGCAGCAATAACCTACGTCATGGAGAAAATTCCATGAAGCAAGCGATCAACCGCAACATCGGCACCAGAAATCTTACAGCCTGGAAAAGCTTGCAACACAAGAAGTTTCGTACTTCACCAGGGAAAATTTAATAATATGCTAAAATTGCCAAAACTCAAAAATTAGTTAAAATACAAGAAAAAGTTATGTCACCAAAATAATTAAAATATTGTTACAAGTTGCGGGCTAGATACGTTTGGGGATGGAGGTCTTTGAAGAAATAAAGAAAATAAAGCTAACAGCTTTTATTTACAACTGCATATACAAAAAAATAACCTATGTCTATAATGATTTACCACAGTAAATGTCAATCAGAACAAATAACTACTATTTACATAAAGGAAAAAAAAATACATCTACATAAGTTCTCTGTATATGGAAAGGTTTCTTGTCACCCACAATGGTGGACCCAATGAAAGAGTACCGAAGAATCTTTCTGGCCTAGAAACACCTTCTTCCTACTACTTGCTGCAGTCACACTCACTGGACACCCTCGAACAGTCTTCACAATCCAATACTTGTCACTATCACTTGAGATCGCACCAGGCACCTGCCAGCCAAAACTGTCTCGCTCCTGCTGCAGCTCCCCCATATATACCCACACCTACATCTCGAATTATCTAGGCAAGTCTCTGTTCTCCAACCTCCTGGAAAGGCGTCGCTTCAAAGTCAAGCACTACCCCGAGAGACAAAGAAGGAACAGAAACATTCCAGGTCACAATATTTCTCTCGGTTACCCAATATTGGGTGCAGGTGGTCGCCACCGCACATGGGCGACACATTGTATGCCGAACCTCTTTGTCATTGCCACTGCTATATCGGCTTATACTGTTCCCCAATTAAAACGGCGTGCAGGTGGTTATCATGGAGTAATACGATCCATGCAGCACCCGAGGAGGTATTTTAGCGCTGCCGCCACTGTATTGTATTTCGCCGCCCTGCCCCACAGCCACGGCGCCAAGGAGTGGGTGGGAAGAGAGGTGTCCTAGCTCCGCCACCACAGTATCGTACTACACCGCTCAACCAGACAGTCGCGACTCGTAACAATACTACTGTGGTCAATTTGAAACCAAACAAGCCAGGATAATACACAAACGACTCTACTTTAAATTTCTTGACTATTTTATATTTAAATTTTGAAAGGATGAATTAAATTTAACTTGTCCCCAATTACTAGGTAATTGAATCCTGTTGTATCAACCCGGACACCTGACAAACTCATACTGAAAACGGCATATAGCCTGTTATTAAAAGCTTGAATTTAATTAAGAGAAAAAATACAGAGATTTAAACAAGATGGGGAACACAATTGGGATAGGACAATAGCTTGAAAGGACGTAAACAGCTACTGTTTTGTAGCGTGAGATGAGTTATAAATTAAATCTTGTCACCAGTTTGCCCTTCACCAGGTGGGCCATAGTAACAATGTGGGAAGCAACTCTTTCGGTTAGGCCTTGCACTATCTATCTATTATCTAGAGGGCCTCGTTCCTGCTATTGTGTTCCAGCTGGGGAAAATGTTCTGTGATACTCAAATTGATTTGTGTGCTGATGTTCAGCTCCTCTTAATAAAATTCAACTTAATTGCATTCCTAAAACGAATTTTTGTGTAACGAGGATTTCAGTGAATTTTAATATACATTTCAGTTTGTAAAATTCTTTGAAATACAAATATAGAGTCATATATTCAAGATTTAATTTGTAATAGTCTGTGATTTTTGTTGGTATTTCTTATTTTCAGATGGCCATTCAAGAACTGCACGAATATTACTGCTAATGGTTGTGCCTGGTCACCTTATATTTTCTTACACAATCAGCTACTTAGAGGCTGGACACACATCTTTTACTCCTGTATTTGAAGTGGTGTATCTCTTTGCAGCAACTTTGCAGGTAAACCATTTGTTTTAAGTATTTTCATTGTTTACCATAGAGATGATTCCATTGTGAGATTTGTTAGTAAAAGTTATAATTTTATATTTAACTATTTTTTGCTTATCTGCTGTGACAATATTGAAATTGAAATTTTTTAAGTTAATCGCACAGTCATGTGATCCTGTTTAACACACAGAAATAACATTTTTAGTGTTTTAGAATATTTTGTTTGAAATCTACTTTAGCCAAGCATTAAATGTTGAATAACATTCTAGCTGAATCATACAGAAAGATTTATTGTGGATATAGTATTAGTTTGAAGAGTGCCTATATTTATGTGCAGATATTTGGGATAACTTTTTATCAGTATTTAATGTTATCATTGCAAAGATTCAATATGAACATTTGATTTGTATACAGTAAAACTTATCTAAAACAGAACTTGGTGGGATCCAGAATTATTTTCTTTTTCGGCAAGTTCCTTTATTAAAGCGGTGAAGTAGCATTCAAACACAAAAATGTTAAAAATGCACATATCTAGTAAGTGTGCATACATAGATATGTACACATGCGCACAAATACAGAGTGTATACAGGATGTCCGCGCTTAACGTTTAAAACTCTCGGTAGGGACGTAGAGGACCTTCAGACAAGTAATATGATATAGGACACTCGGACGGGAAATGCCTTAAAATTGGTAACGAAGATGTAATATGATGTCACACGTGCGTTGCGCAGCGTGTTTTACCGAGCCATGTTTATTTTTCGAGTGTCGATCATTGACTACATAAAACCAGTTCTGTGCAAGTAAGTAAACACCTAACAATATTTTGTATCCAAACTTACCATTACGTTGGACACAAAGGCTAATCAAAATAACATTTCCTTAGGTTCATCGAGAACGTGCTGTTAACCAACCTTTCCACAACGGGGTCCAGGAGGCTGTGTTAAAGCAGGTCGATAATGACACTTGCACCAGCAACCGTCGCATCACTGGACAATTAGGCATTTCGAAAACTGCTATCTGGTCGGTATTGAAGGGCAATGAATATAACGCTTATCACATAAACACGGTTCAGAAGCTTAACCCAGGGGACTACCCCCTTCGAGTCCAATTCTGCTAGCGATTTCGCAAAGAATCTCTTCAAAATCCTGAGTTTCCTTCAATGGTAATGTTTACTGATGAAGCCAACTTCAATTAAAATAGCATTTTCAATTCCAAAAATAATATCCATTGGGCTGTGAACAATCCACATAGTGCATACAAACATGGCAGACAAGAAAATGTAAAGTTCATCTCTGGGCAGTTATTTTAGGAGATTGTTTAACAGGTCCCTACAGTTTACCAGAGAGACTTACAGATCCTAAATACCTCGTGTTTTTACGAGATGTTTAACCAGAGCTGCTTGAAGAGGTTCCTCTCGAGGTGCGAGCAACCATGTGGCTACAACACAACGGTGCGCCGGCTCATAGTGCAATACTGGTATGAAACCACCTGAACCTTACATACCCTGGATGATGAATTGGGCATTTCGGTACAATTCCCTGGCCTGCGAGGTCACCTGATCTCAATCCCTTGGATTTTTTCATCTGAGGTGCTAGGAAAAAATGAGTTTACAAAACACCTGTACAAGACGAAGAATATCTTGTTGTGCGCATTGCCGCCGCTGCATTAGAAATCCACGAAAATCCAGCCAGTTTTGCCTGCGTATTGTGAATCAATGGTTCAGCATTGTAACGCCTGCATTGCTGCTAATGGCGCTACCTTTGAGCAATTGTAACAAATAGCGAGACAGTCATTTACTTTTCAGTTTCGAAACTTTACTGTTATGTTAGGGTTGTTTAAACTGAGTTGTTCAGACACGGTCTAATCTTGGCTTTGAAAGTGTTATTGTGAATTTTCAGGTTAATCAATGATTTACAAACATTACCGATATTTACACTTCATCTTCTTGTTTCTTACTAAAGTCTTTAACGTTTCTGTATAATTAATTAAAGAAGATGTTACTAAATAAACATTACACAAACAAAAAAATTATCTTGATTTGTAATGCAACAGCATCATATTTTTGTGCAGCTAAAACAATGAGACCACAATGCAAGGCATTGTAAATAAAGACAAAGGAAAACAAACATACCAAATAAAATCACATCCTGTCACAATAGCAAATGAAACTTTTGAAGGGACCAAGACTCCAACCCCGGAAGGCTGACTTCAAAACATGCACTGAGCCATGCTGACAGCATGCAGATGAGGCAAACCATTGAGAGTGTACTTGCGCCATAGTTCTGTGCACTTTTCTATCAGAGTTTCGAATACATCAGGTTAGTACATTTTGGTAGTATAGCAGTCTGAATAGACCATTTTTATCTATGTTCGAGGGCTTGTAAACAGTGTTTATAACGAGCATGATTGTCTTAATGATGACATTCCGTACATGTCTGAACTGTATTTTCCTTCCCATTGGTACAAATGGGCACATGTATAAGAGTTTTGTAAATAAAATGTACTTATGAACACACTGAAATGCATTTTAAGTGCATGGTAGATGGAACCCTTTTTCCCCACTTGGACACGAACACAAGACGGTTTGGGGAGTCAAGGTTGTTTTTGCTTTCAAAATAAAGTTAAGACAACATTTAAGATTTCAGGTGCATGCTATATTATAAATTTATTACTTGAATGCAAATTACTGTGGCGTGAAGTTCCCATTCCAAGCGCAAACATCAACATAAAACATAGTTAAATATTATTTCACATAACTCCTTGACACGCCATCGGTACAAACTTAACAAATTAGAAATTAACGTATCTCAAAATAGGTAGACACGTTACTTACCAAGAAAACAGAGCTCAAACGACCCAAATATGTATATAATTGAATGCAAAATGTAGATTTAAACTTACTGATGGAGTGTCGAGAAGGCGAGGCAACCAGTCAGGATCAAGGATAGCACCAGCGCCAATGGGTGGGAAGCTGGAGTAGTAAAGAGGGAAATAGGAGTGCAGACGGGAGTGGTGGTACGAGCGTTTCAGAAGACGCCCGACCTCGCCGGAAGTTGAAGCGGTCCGGCGACTAAAGTTCCAACTTATAATGGCGCTCACATAACTGCCCATCACAAATTAAAGCACTTCCAGCCTGAGGATAAGTTCATATAGCACACATGGCTCAATCCAGAGTCCAAAATGCAAGGGATGTGCAAAACCGCAGCACACCCTTAAAGAAAAGTGGTCTTGATGTGTCTCTCATTCAATTGTTTCAAGTGTGGCAAAGTGACGGTGTTAGTATTCCTGGAACAATGTTGGTTGAACATACAAAAACATATTGATTTTTTTTTTTTCGTGACATGTTCTCAAAGTCAGTCACTATGTGCTCCATATGTAAAGGCCTAAATATAACATCCGTCAGTAATACACCTGAGCTTGCGTAACATGATTGCTGCCTGCAATACAATCATTTACACATCGGTGATCATGTCAATGGCATCCGTATATTGATAGCACTTTATGGACATGTGTACAATTTTCATGCAGCAGTTTAAAAAACAATGTACATACGAAATTAACGCCAAATAATTTTTTAAGGACTGGTTCACTTAAGAAACAAAACACCAGATAAAGAAAAACAAATGTCCATGTGTGTCAGACATCACTCCTTTGTGTTTATCTTTTGTCTCTCTCTGAGTTTGTTCACTCTCTTGCTTGTGAGTCAAGTAGTTTCAACACGTCCTTGGCAAGGTCAATATACCCCAAATGCAGCTATCACCTGTCGACACCCTACACACCGCAACTCATTTCACAACACAAGACTGCAAATTTCTGCCATTAATAAGATTACACTTGTGACCTTTCAGCATTGCGGTGATTTATTCAATGTAATGTACATATTATTTTAATTAAGGTTAGTAAATTTTTATTAATATTTAATTTTTCCTTTGAATGTCATTTATAGTCTACAGACTTTGGAAGTACTGACATGTGTGCTTTATTTGTATATTCTGTTAGAAACCTTGAACATGCCACATCACAGCAGGCTCCTTGTGCACAATAAAAAAATTTGATATACAACTTTGGAAATCAACCATAACAATGAAATCCTCTTATCCGAACATTTATATTATCCAAAATGGTTCAAGTCCCTACCATTTTGGATGCAGGATGCTCTACTGTAGCGTCTTCTGACATTACCTTTGTTTTCTTTTTAATATAATAAAACTGCTTGCAAAATCAACCCTTTTCTCCTCTCACCATTTATCATTATTATTACAACATTAGTTCATATTAATATTTGTTCAAATTTCAAAACTCTTGTGACCGAGAACAATACTACAACTTTACAATTTATTGGACTTATCTTGTAAACAACTTTCCTAGTTACAATATACCGAGAAACATACAATTTACGTCCACTTAAATTAGAATTAATCTTGTTACCAAAAATCAAACCCCAACATTTTAACACTTTCCCAATAAGAAAAAAACATTAACATTAAATTCCTTCATTCTCAGTTATGTAATTTCATTTTAACTGTATATGATGCATAAGCAATTTTCCTAACATTTTCATTGAAAAACTGTACACCACAAGCCTGATATTAGGAAAACACATTCATTCAGCTCTCTACATTACTTCAAAATCATTATCTTTTGAAAATTTACGTTTCTGTACAATACTACAAACTCATCATATTCTGTTAATATAAAAATCAATTTTTAAAAAGTTACTTTCTCAGTATTACATTCAAAGGTAAATAAAACCAATACATTCAAATTTCTATAATTATGGTCAAAAAGACTCAAAACAATAAACATTCACATAAAAATAAAAGCAGAAATTTAACCGTTGTTTACTTGATTATAATACTTTCACCACACCATATTTTAATTGGTTAACAAACCTTATCAGAGACCAAACATATCAACATATTTTGCTACAAAGTGATCTATTATATATTTAACATTACATTTAGAGCACACGTGAATTAAATAGTAACAAAACACACATTTATGTGAATGGTATAAAAATAATACTAAACAAATTGGTCACTGTCAATAACCTTTTTACACCTTCAACAAAACCATTATGTTAATTTATAATCATCTCACTCTCATCACAACTCCACTGGATAATCAAATTACTTCATGAACTTCACACAAAAAAATTATAAGTAGGACACATAACCCTGAAATATTTCTCAAATCACTCTCATAACTTGAAATTATTTTTAATAACTAAATTTTATACTGAAATATTATTCCATATCATTATCCTTCACACTTCACTCAGTTACCGTCCTTCCATACCCTAGCTTAGTAGTATTCCTTTAAAAACAATACAACAACCACCTCCCATCCATTTCTTCACTTTCTAACTTTACAACTTGACTCATCAACCAAGTAATTTTCTACATCATAGTTAGAATTTAGTTGTGATCATAAGTGACACTTCTCATAATTGCTCGGTATTGAAAAATGACTTTTACCTCTCCGAAAATCTTCACAACACATTAACATTGTACCTTGAATTATTATTATATTTCAACTAGTGATGGGGCGGTTCCACAATTTCCCGGTTCCGATTCTCGGTTCCGGTTCCTCGATTCGGTTCTCGGTTCCAGTGCCAGTTCTTGTACTGGCTAATACTAAACTTGCACATTCACTATCCAGATTAATAATTTTAAGTTTTTCATAGTAAACAAGCAATTTACTGTATTATTTTGTCACAATATTTTCACACGAACATAATATTTCAATATTATTTAGCACATAAAAGCTTGTGTTTCCTATGAAATTAAGTAAGAAATTATCAAACTAAATCTCCCTTCATTAAATAATATAGTCACAAATTTTCAAATAACGTAATTATATTTGCATATGAAAATCACTTTTACAAACTAAATATAACAACTGTCGGTAACAATTTCATACAAATTCGTAAAAGTAAAAATTATGTACACTGGTAACATTGTGTAACAAATATACTGACAAGATTTTGAATTTAGCAAGTTATTTTTGGCATACAATAATTTTAAAAAATGAAGCAAAATTAAAATATACACACAGTACTATAGAAAATTTCTAAAACATTTCACACGAATCTCACCAAAATTAAAACAAAAATCTTGACAGGTACAGTTGACAGGTTAGTGCAAATAAATGACACAATCAACTGAAAGCGAAGCTTACAAATTTTTATTTAAAAACACCAACATTTTAATGCGTTCAGGATCTAACCTATTACGTTTTCTGTCAGCGATGTTACCAGCGGTACTAAAAAGTCTCTCTAATGCAACTGTTGAAGGAGGAACACACAAATACTTCTTTGCTAACTTCTGTAATCTTGGAAATGAGTTCCTGATTTTCCAGTATTCTGCAACACTGGCATTCGGAGATAGAAGAGGCTCAGACAGATATGAGGCTACTTCAAATTCCACACTATTTTCTTTGGGGCTTTTAACTGCTTGCCCTTGAAATATTTTTGTATATTTTGACCAAACTGAAGATGTTATTTGTTCAGGTGTAGTGGACAAATTCCTTGAAAATTCAGTTATTTCTGACGCTGAGGTCGTTGCCCGAATGTCTGTTCTACTAGCTTCTATGATTAGGTTTTCCTTGGCCACACTAAGTTTATTCTGGTCCTTAAATGGAGTTGCTTTTAAACGAGGATCCAAAAGAGTTGCAAAGGTGTAAATGTTTTCATCTTCAATGTTAGCATAACGGATGTTCAGTGAGGCTATCATATCATTTCTAATAATACCCTGAAGACCAGAGGCCTGTGGTACTGAATTCTCTAGCTCATGTCTGGTAAGGTGAATAAAAGGAATCACTTCAGAGGCTGTAACAGATTCTGTGCTCACCAAAGATGTAGCAGAATCGAAGATTTGAAGGAGATGTATGCAATTCTCAATAATGGTCCATTGTGTGTGTGAAAGCTCAACTGGCAACTTGAGCTTTCCACCAGCTAGCACAATTGCCGATCTGTGTTTGTGCAAACGTTTCATCATATACAAGGTCGAGTTCCACCTTGTAGGTTCGTCCTGCACAAGGCGATGTGTTGGTAAGTTTGTCATGTTTTGACGTTCTTTTAAGACTTTGCATGCATAAGCAGAGTGTTTAAAATTACCCACTAGTTTTTACATGTTGCAATCAAAGCTGAGATACTCTTACTGTTAAAGAACCCGTCCTTAACTATAAGTTGGAATGTGTGGGGCAAACATGGAACATGTGAAAACTTTGACATTTCCAATCCTGCAACAATATTTCGCCCATTATCTTGAACAATTGCCACAACTTTTTCGTCCAAGTCCCATTCCCGAAGTGTTGATGTAATAAAGTCGCAAAGATTTGCAGCTGTGTAGCTGATCTCTGGGAAGAGAACAACCTCAATACAGACATGTTTCTGTGCAAACTGTTCGTCCAAGTAATGAGCAGTCAAACTTAAATAATCATTATTAGAAGTGGATGTCCACATGTCAGTTGTAAGAGCCACAAATTCACATTTTCATAGCTCAGACTCCACTTTACCCCTCACTTCTGAATACAGTTCAGGAATGACCTTATTCGAGATATGTTTCCGGGTTGGGATCGTGTAACGTGGTTCCAAATGATTAATAAGTTTATTGAATCCTTTGTCTTCAACTATGCTAAATGGTTGTGTGTCTCTGCATACGAGTTCGGCATTTAGGCGAGTAATTTGCTCACTACGGGGATCACCAAGCCTAAATTTGCTTTTGCAGTCAATGAATTTCTTCAGAGTAGGTTGCTGATACACTCGTTTTACAGTCGGGTTTTGAGGCGACTTATTTGACTGAGAAGTGGAAGATGAACTACTGCATGCAATTTCAGTAATGCTCAAGCTTGATGAAGATGGATGTGAATACTCATGATTGTCACATGGGTCATCTGCTGTCTTGTCTGGTTTGTGAGATGAAGTTGAGGGTGAAGACAATTTTTTAATGACGAGGTGTTTGTGTTGTGTGTTCAGTTGTTTCTTGAGGTTAGATGTGCTTTTTGACACACCTCGTGAAATTCGTGCACCACAGTGATGGCAAATTGCATATTTGAGATTGTTAATGTCTACCTTGAAATGATTCCACACGTCGGACACGTTTAACATTTATCACGGTGTACAATTAAATTTGTTCATGCATCAAAATAAACTAGAAAACATGTTTGGCGCAAAACGAGACAAAAAACCATAAAGCAGTGATGTCAATACGGGAATAATTGCAGTTTCCGTCCCAGCCTCTGGCTCACCTAATTAATTTTATATTACGAGTTATTAAATTATAGGTAGATAAAATTGAAATGTTTCCCGTGTCATATTACAACTATTTGCTTGCAGGAAAGGATACATATATTTCATATTCTACAAGCTTACTAATGTGTAATAAGTAAATCTTCATTATTCGTATGGCTGTACAAGCTATATCGAGGCCACCAGTAGTGTGTTTACACAACGGCAATGGCTGTATTTCTGTATTTCGGCGCAACATCAGGTCTACGCATTGTGAATTGTAATAACCTATATTTTATTTAAATTAGTAATATGTGTACGTGAATGCACAAATGTTGCTATTTCAGTTTTTGTGTAACAGCATGAAGCTTAAAAATAAAATACACATAGATATTCATACGTATCGGCAAAATAATATAACAAACTTGTTTACTTTAGCGTCACTGAACATATAGTAAGGCGGTTAATAAGTGTTTTGGTTATTTTATTATTTTAAGTACCGTTATCGCAGCATAAGATTCAGATATTATTTCGTACCAAAAATAATTGTCAACAAAGATTGCCGTTTAATTTTTCTCCGAGTGCATAATTAATTTTCGTTAGTTAAAGTGGGAAAACATTGGACGATAATATTGTGCAATTTTGTTACTGTATGGGCGCCACGAAACGTTATGCTGGTAACATCAGGAAGGTTTTGGACTGTGTCTAGCGTCGAAATAAACGACTTAATTACAATGTGAAACTGCCTAAGAAAAAAGTAAGCTATGAATTGTACATTGGATCATAGGTCAAATCACGCCGATTCCGGTTCGGTTCCTTCAAGAACTGGCAGTTTCAAGGAACCGAGGAACCGATCATCCCATCACTAATTTCAACACTTCTTGAAAAACATATTCAGTAATTACCTGGTATTCTAAATGTAGCCTCTTGACTCTTACCTTTAATGAAATCATATAAAGAAAACCATTATCCTACTATACAAAACGTACTTTATATTAACACAAAACCTTAATAATAACAAAAAACATCTAAATTAAAGCGCAATCTACAAAATACTTAGGCCCGTATTACACCTCTGGATAAATACACCTCTGGATAAAGTTCTGGATAAAACTTATCTATCAGATAGGCTTGAAAAGTGTATTACGACCCTCTGATATTCCCTATTCAAGAGACTGCTCACTGAATAAGCTATCAGCTAGTTGGACCTGCTGATACCTTTTTATCCAGAAGTTAAATTATAATATAAAGAGGATCATAAATGGAATCATGTAAGTTTGCTATACATGGAGCTGAGGTTAGTATTAAAATATATCAATACAACACATAGCACCATCTTGTTTACGATTATGCTATTTTTTAGGTGCTACTGTCACATATTTTTTTTATATTCGGGAATTCAGGAATTTAATTAAATGTTCGTTAGTATTTCGTTATGCCTTTCACACAATTGCGAAAAGTTTCAAGTCAAGGTAATGTATGATGAATATAAAAATTATTATACATGTGTGGACCAAGGAAATATTAATTAATATTATTTAGTGTAATTTAGTTTAGAATTGTCGTTACAAAATAAAGTAAAGTGTAATCTAAATTATGGTTAGCAATTGGAATACAAGGTGTACTTTGACTAATACGTAAATAATACCTACTTAAAAATTAATGAAGAAATGTATTACAAAAATTTGTATTTTATAATTTAATTTTAAATTTTTTTAATAATCTAAAAATTTTAAAAATATGTTCAGTGTGACCTATTACTGGGACACTTCAAGTGTGCACATGGCAAATATGCGAACTAATGTGACTGCCTCCCCTCCTCTGTCCCACACCATTCATTATGACAGGCAGAGTTGAAGGAAGCGCTCTGCTGCGAGAACTAGTAGAAATGATTACCAAAGGTACTGCAACAGCAGTTCACGTCTACGTACATTCATGAGTGATTTTGGAAAGGTACAGACACTGTAAAACAACCATGGGAGATTTTTTTTTAAGTCTATAATAATGGCATCAACTAATAGGTCAAGTAATAAGACACTTTTTTTTACCTTATGGCTCAGTCAGCATTGGATTATTTGAATTTTTAAAATTATAAATGAAGTTGTAACGTTGAATAAGGCCGATATGAGTCCTATTGTAAAACTGTTATTTTAGTACGTTTTACATATTATTTATTAGTGTTGGGTGGCTGTAGCCAGACGTGGGCACACTATACTGAAACTATTTAAGTGGTTAAGTTAAGGGTGAGGGTTACGGTTATGTGGCTTTACTCTGCACAAGTTAGTTACAAAATACTACACGGTTGTACTACATAATTTAGATAGGAAGGCAGCGGCTGTTTAAATAATTATGTTGGTCTACTCAATGATGGGTGACCCTTTGGACACCTTAGTCCTCACCGTTAGCATGATGCCGGAGACTGATGATGATTGTGTCAGCTATCGACGGACAGCGGCACGTCGTGGGTCTCGACCCAGGACCATCCTGGCGAGGTGGTGACGGCTGGAAGGCTTGAAGGAGACAGACCCTGACTCCCCCGATACATTACGTTATATTGACACACTTCAGTACCGGTGGGGAGAATCGCTGAGGCCCTTGTCTTGTGCAACCCCTGACCTGATTGCACTGCCGTCGTCGCTAGCCCGTCCTCCAGGCGAGGTTTTTGGTAATCATAACAGTCCAGAAAATTATGAATACAAATAAATTGCTTGAATATTTGTGGCCAAATTATGCACCAGTTTAATTTCTATGCATGAACTGCAGTACAAGGTACATATAATTCACACTATAATAGTACGTTACATATTTACTTTCATTGGAGTTGAAAAAATTTAAAAATAAAATAATCCTTATAGCAAGTAATGCAAAACCTTAGGAGGGCTTGGTACGTAATTCGACGCTAACAGCATTAATGTATAACTGTAGGTTTCTTGAAGCCAATATGCTAAAATTAAACAATATCAATCGTAGACAATAGTTTTAGACAATATTTTAAATGAAATTGTTTCCAGTGTTACAAACTTCTGAGGCACAGTCTTTGACGCCGGAACTTCGTTCATTTAACTGCGGCACAAGAGATCACGGATAACAAATGAGTAATTCTGGATAAATATTTACTCATAAAGTTGGCAAATGTAACTATCTAGGATTGTCATTGAGTATTTTATCCATATTGGCCTTGAAAAAAGAGCAGAAATAATATGATGTTTTCTGCGTTTATTTATCTACCATGCACTCTTAAGGGTAAAAATGGTAAAAAATTCATAATTTTATATTTGCTTGAAATTGTGTTCCTTTTATAGACGTTTACTTCTGCCTACATTTTTCACTCCTAAAAATTTTTTAGCTGTCATGTTTTTACCACAGCGGCATGCAAAAGTTGGAGTTTGCAAGTTACGGGAACATAGGAATAACAAAAACAAAGTGACTTACTCGAACGAAATAATTAACACTGAAATTAAATATTATTGGCCATATGCTAATATATTTAAAACCCTCAACCAAGTAATTTTGTCTTTAAAAAAAGGCCAAATATGAAGTAAACTGTCACCATTTCAGATTTTTTTTAAAAAGTACAAAGCATTACATTTTGTGTTTTCAATTCTTTTAGCATATTGCCCATACTATATAATTTCAGTGTAAATTACTTTATTCGAGCATGTCACTTAGTTATTGTTTTTCCCATGTTCCAGTAACTTGCAAATTTTGACTTTTGTCATGTCGCTTTTAGAGACTATGAGGGGGAAAAATTTTTGTCATGTAAACGCCCTCAAGGAATGTTTGTTATGGATGTTAAAAGACTACTTATATTACGTAAGTTTAAATTTTAATTCTGCATATTTTTTCCATCTTTATTAGTTTAGATTTTGTTCCTTTCTTTGTTACAGTTCTTTAATGTCACACCTTGTAAGTATTAAAGGTAAAGTATGTAGACTGTATGTCTCGTTGACACTGAGATTATTAGAGATGGATACATACAACTGAACACATGAACAAGGAAAGGAGACAGCCATGGTCTTTGCTTAGGAACCATCCCAGCATTTGCCTGGAGTGATCTCGGTGAACCACGGAATACAGCAATTAGAATGGCTGAAGCTGAGGATCGAACCAGGGTCCAATGTCTTCCCGTTACGCCTCCTTGTTCAGTTGTACCATATACACACCATTCACCCTCCATCAGCTCTCAAGACCACAGCATTTCATAGCTGCCCATACCTCATGATCTGCTGTTGAGACCATAGCTGACTATAAACAGCTCATAACCTAGCCTCAGAGATCATGAGGTATTGGCAGCTCTGAAATGCTGCAGTCTTGAGAGATGATGGAGGGTGAGTGGTGTGTATATGATGCAACCAAGCAAGGAGGCTAACGGCAAGACATTGGGCTTCCATTCAGGAGGACCCGGGTTCGACCCTCAGCTTCAGCCATCCTAATTGCGGTTTCTCGTGGTTCACAGAGATCGCTCCAGGCAAATGCTGGGATGGTTCCTAAGCAAAGACCATGGCTGTCTCCTTTCCTTGTTCATGTGTTGAGTTGTATGTAACCATCTCTGATAATCTCGGTGTCAACGTGACATAAAGTCCACATACCTTACCTTTAATCCTTACAAGATGTAACATTAAGAGACTGTAACAAAGAAAGGAACAAAATCTAAACTAATATAGTTGGAAAAATTTTGAAGAATTAAAATTTAAACTTACGTAATATAAGTCTTAAAAATGTCCTTGAGGGCATTCACATGGCAAAAATACATAATTTTATGTTTGAACTGAATAATTTTTTTTTATAGACGTTACTTGTATCTACATTGTAAATTTTTTTTCTCTCATAATCTTTAATAGCGACATAACAAATTCAAAATTTGCAATTTACTGGAACATAGGGAAAACGTAAACTAAGTGACTTGCTAAAATGAAATAATTTACACTGAAATGATATATTCTGGGCAATATGCTGGAAGAATTAAGAAACACAAAATGAATTCATTTTTACTTTGTTGAGGGTTTTAAATATGTTTATAGCCCATGATATTTTATTTCAGTGTTAATTATTTCGTTCGAGTAAGTCACTTGGTTTTGGTTATTCCTATGTTCCCGTAACTTGCAAACTCCAACTTTGACATGCCGCTGTGGTAAAAATATGACAGCTAAAAAATGTTTACAAGTAGAAAATGTAGGCAGAAGTAAAGGTCTATAAAAGGAACACAATTTCAAGCAAATATAAAATTATGAATTTTTACCATGTGAACATCCTTAAGAGTGCATAGTATATAAATAAATGCTGAAAATATCAACTGATTTCTACGCTTTTTTCGAAGCCAATATGGATAAAATTCTCAATGACAGTCCTAGATAATGGTACGTATTTGCCAGCTTTATGAGTAAATATTTATCCAGAATTACTAATTCGTTATCCGTGATCTCTTGCGCCACAGTTAAATGCACAAGGTTCCGGCGTTAGAGAATGTACCTCAGAAGTTCGTAACATTGGAAACAATCTAGTTTAAAATGTTGGCTAAAACTACATATTTTCTAGGGTTGCTATTGTTTCATTTTCGAAAATTGGCTTCCAAAAAATATACAGTTATAGATTAATGATATTAGCTTAGAATTATGTACCACACCCTCTTAAGGCTTTGCATTACTCGCTATAAGGATTATTCAATTTTTAATTTTTTTCAACTCCAATGAAAGAAAGTGTGTAACGTATGTTTATAGCGTGAATTATGTGTACCTTGTGCTGCAGTTCATGTATAGAAATTAAACTGGTGACATAATTAGGCCACAATTAGTTAAGCCATTTATTTATATTCATAATTTTCTGGACTCATATCGACCTTATTCAACTTTATGACTTAATTAATAATTCATGTATGGTAGTGGAAGGTAAACGTTATTCACACTATGCTACTAAAGTGTATTATTTTTGTCTCTAAATTAAAAAAAAATTCAAA
This sequence comes from Medauroidea extradentata, assembly GCA_003012365.1. Classification (NCBI taxonomy): domain Eukaryota; kingdom Metazoa; phylum Arthropoda; class Insecta; order Phasmatodea; family Phasmatidae; genus Medauroidea; species Medauroidea extradentata. The sequence continues at coordinate 15,732 of PNEQ01082510.1, read as the reverse complement.
TAATCCAATGCCGGCTGAGCCATAAGGTTAAAAAAAATTTCTTATTACTTGACCTACTAGTTGATGCCATTTTTAAGTACTTAATAAATCTCCCACGGTTGTTTTACAGCGTCCATACCTTTCCTAAATCACTTGCGAGTGTAAATACACGTGAACTACTGTTCCAGTAACTTTGATCATCACTGCTACTATTCCTCCTTGCAGAGTGCTTCCTTCAGCTCTACCCGTCATTATGAATGGTGTGGGTCAGAGGAGGGGAGGCAGTCACATTAGTTCGCATATTTCCCATGTGCACACTTGAAGTGTTCCAGTAATAGGTCACGCTGAATAAATTTTTAAAATTTTCACATATAACACACAAAATAATGGTTTAGAAATTTGGATAGCATGAATTGTATTATAATTACAAAAATATTAAATTAAATTTTAAGGTAGATAATTTTTGTGATACATTTCTTCATTAATTTTTAAGTAAGTATTATTTACATATTAGTCATAGTACACATTGTATTCCAGTTGTTTACCATTGTTAATATTACACTTGATTTTATTTGGCAACGACAATTCTGAACTAAATTATGTTAAATAATATTAATTAATATTTCCTTGGTTCGCACGTATATGAGAATTTTTGTATTCATTGTACGTTATCTTGACTTGAAACTTTGCGCAATTGTGTGAAAGGCATAACAAAATGTTAACAAACATTTCATTCCTCCCTGCACAGATAACACTTGACACTAGTGGTTGGCGAGGGTTGTGGGGTAGCAGAGTGTTAATCTCTGTTTGTCTCCTTTAAAAATGTGCTTGCGGTGCAGTGTGCGACTATATACAGATAATATCCACCAAACATAAACTTCTAGGTGGTGGTAACAATAAGTCAAGTGGCAGTAAACATAGGAAAAAGTTCTAGCCATAAAAGAGAAGGTTGAGATCCAAAAAAAACTAGTCGCCACATCCGTTTTATCTTTTGAAGTTGGCATAATTTATGACAATCTGAAAAGTCATTACTATATGTTTTGTTCTGAATACAATGCAAATAAAAAAAATTTATCACAGAAAAACTTATCAATTAAAGTGCACCACCTACCTAAGCACTTAACTAGCATATAAGATTCCCGCCGATCCATTTTTCCTATGGGGCTTTAAGCAGTGCCCATATAATTTTATTGGTTGTATGTCTGTAGAATGTTTTTTCTATCTTAGTTTCGCATAACTTCCCGTTAGTACGGCTTGGAAGTACGATAGCCTGAAAAGGTATATTTTAGCTACGTTCGGGGTTTCAAAACAGTGTTTTAAATTAGTATGGCATCTTTAACTGTGATATTTAGCTGTGTCTATAGTGGTTTTTTGTACATTGGTACAATGAGCACATGTGGAATAGTTTTGTAAGAAAGTATTAACAAACACACTGCAATGCATTTGAAGCGTGTGGAGATGGCACTCTTAAAGTAACGTGGCAATCTTTATGTGGTGGCTCTTATCCAGTGGTTTCGTGTGCTGCAAAGGAAGATGTTAGCATATCAAGATCAATGTTAATTGAACAAGCAAAGACATAGTTATTCTGATTTTTTTTTTGTGACTTGTCGACACATTCAGGCGCTGTGCTCTCCGTATGTATGTGCCTAATTGTAACACTTATCAGTACTAAACATCTGCTTGTGTAATGTAATTGCTTCCTGCAACACAATCCTTTACATACAACTGCAGTCATACCAAGGTCGCCCCTATATCGCCGCTCGTATAATTTCATTCAGCAGCTTTAAAAACTATGTATGTGTGGTATTAACATCAAATATACTACCACCTCGAACTGCAAGTTCGTATGTCTTCAGAAATGTTTTCCCTTGGTCTGTTTTGCATAGTAAATAAAAGACAGGACAATAACGAAAACCAAATGTCTGTTCATGTCAGACGTCATGACTTTGTGTTTTATCTCATTCTGATTTGGCTTACTCTTGCTTTTGAGTCAAGAAGTTCCAGCATGTCCTTGGCAAGGTCGTTACACATCACTGGCTACAGCTGTCGCCTGTCGACCCCCTACCCACTCTGACTCCCATCACAACACAAGACTGCAACATTGTACCATGAATGAGTAACATTTGTGATTTTTCAGCATTAGAGTGAATTGTTCATAACTATTCAGAGTATCCAGCAACCGGGGAAAGCAGGAAATCTATTATGGTGGAAAATGTAAGAGAATTTGACGTAATCGTAAAAATTCCTGTAATTATTTGCAAATGTTTTATCCTCTATCTTTCCTCAAAAAATAAGCATAGTGCAGTGTCTCGTGTACTCATGGCCATTGCTTATCCGAAGCAGTGGAGCAGCTTCAGCTACTTTGCAGAATTTAACATCCCTCAGTTAACAATGAGGAAATTTTTTTGTAAACAATTACGAGTGAAGCCGTAAAAATTGCAGCTCCTGCAAGCCATCAGCCACAATGACAAATCGCTACAACTACAGTTCTGTGTTAACATCCAGAACCATCTTGAGGTTGACGACTTTGCAAGCAAGTTAATTTTCAGTGACGAAGCCAATTTTCATTTCTCAGGAAAGATTAACTGACACAACACACACATATGGGGGACAGGGTCCTCATGCGACCCTCAAACATGTCCGGGATTCGCCAAAAGTTAACGTGTTTTGTGCCCTGTCAAACAAGACAGTTTGTGGCCCCTTCTTCGCTGAGAGAATTGTTATTGATATCATGCTCTTCGACATGCTGCAATTGTAGCTCGTGTCACAACTTGAAGCTTATACAGAGGCATTCGTCTTCCAACAAGATGGTGCTCCACCTCATTAACATAATGTGGTACGAGATTCCCTAAATGTGATGTTTCCACATCCACTGGATAGGCTTTGGGGTGGCTGCTGATCCCGTGTCCACCACGATCACCGGACTTGATGTCTTGGGATTTTTTCTTTTTGGAGATACATCAAGGATATTGTTTGTGTTTCACCTTCACCACAGAACCGTGAAGACTTGCAACACAGCATCATAGCAACTGTTCTTATAATCACTGACGATATGCTGGATCGAATGTGGGCATAATTGCAATACCGAATAGATGTGCGCCGTGTGACGAAGGAGGGGCTGACACATTAAAGCATTTTTAATTGGTGTAAAAATTACTTTCAGAGTTTGTCTTTCACATGCTGTATAGTTTGTTACATTATTCTTAGCCATTTTGCTGTACAGATTTCATAATATGTTTCACTGATTTTATGATTATCTTGTACTATTGGTATAGGCTCTTTTAAAACCAATGAACTCGAGGCTAGTTGGTGATAATGCTATATTAGCAGCTTTTTTACCTCATTTCTTATTCAGAAGAGGCCACTAGCTATTTTAACTAATAAGGACTTGCACTATTATGCATACCTACATCAGAATGCTGAGCTACAACACCGTCCCATATACTGAATTCATTCAACATATACAATAAATTTGACTGTAAGGTGACCCCTTCATTTTCATTTCGGTGTACAGAAAAAAAATTTCCTGTAAAATAAAAAAAATGCCATGAAAATGTGAATAATTATGATTAAAACATAAAATTCTGATGAATCATGTTTTATAGTTGTTATGAATTTTTTTAAATTAGGTTAAATTTATGTAATGATAAATACTATCTTTTTTTCATAATCCTAAACACACAGAGCAAGGTAGCGCAATGGTAACACGTTAGACTCACATTTGGGAGGACCTGGGTTCGATTTCTAGCTCTGACCATCCTGATTTTGGTTTTCCATGGTTTCCCGAAGCTGCTCCAGACGAATGCTGGGATTGTTCCTTAACAAATGCCATGGCAGACTGTTCTCCCAGCACCTGTGATTGTTAACATCAAGTTGTATGTGTTTCTGTCTTTATTGACCATGCTGTTGACAAGACATAAAGCCCACTTATCTTAATAAACACACATAATGCACTGTGATGAACAATAAGTTTACATTGCCCATGATTCCATTAAAATATATTCTTCATGATCACACATTTTAATAAATCAATAGCAACATGAATGAGTAAAAAGAAATAAACAAAACTTACACAGAAACTCTTCAAGTAAAATTTGTAATGTGGCTTTAGTAGAATCATAGGTGGAAAACATCCAGAGAGATGGTGCGGTTTTACTTTATTGTCTGTAAGTTTGAAACCAATGAAGTGATTTTTTTCCCACACTGTCTGTGGTGCGTACCTCTACAATTTGTGTTGCTAGCTATGGAGGCTACCGAAAAAGTTACACAGCTGCTTTCAAAACACTTTAAACCAAAAGCAAGTTAGATTGTGGAGATTACAAATTTTTTAACTGGGAACAACTCGGGAGGCATACTGTATCAGTGTAATTGGTTGGAGTTATGATGTCTTGAGTTAATTCACTCGCTAATTTTCCAAATCAGGAAAGAATGTGGTGAGACCGGCTGGTGTGCACCGTACAAGACAAGTCAGTTCAACATGCCTTGTTGTCAAAGGAATCCCTTAAATTCAAGAATGCTGTGAATATTGCTGTGTGGGCGGAGTCTACAGTAAAAGGGCACAGGCTACTCCTTGCCAGTGATAAATGAGCCACTTAAATCATAGGCATGTGGGAAATACTTCACAAGATTAGATTAATAAGACCAATGCGTTCAAATGAGAGTTAATGATGCGGTAGCAGATTTGTTTATTTTAACACAATTAAGAATCATTTTAAGGTCTGCCACCTACAGTTTAGAGCAAGCGGTAGTCCAGCTTTGTTTCAATGCCTTGTGGAAACTTTGTTAGCGGGTGTAGAGGGAGTAGTGGTGATGTTGGATGATGTACTAATAGCAGGCCCAAATGTAAAGGAACGGAAGTAGTAGCTAGAATTGACAAGGCAGGGTTGTGGTTATTGTGTCTACAATTGAGGAGTGTTTGTGGGAAAAGTTACAAGTGCCAAATAGTAACTTTTTTAGGAAATGAAAAAATTTAACTATCACAAATAATTTTATAACTGGAATGCTGTGTTACATTTATTTACAGGATTGCAATAAAGCAGTAAAATCGACCACAATATAGTTGCTTACAGGACATATATTTTTTTCAGTGGAAAACCACAAAATGTTATTTTCTTCCACTTATATTGTTACCCACAAACACTCCTCAATTGTGAATTTCTTGGGATACAAAACAGATGCAGAAGGTATTCACTTAGCACATGATAAGATGGAAGTGATTTGTCAGGTACCAGTGCCCCAAAATAATATCTGCATTCAATTTTGGGCTTACTTATTTACTCTGAATGATTCTTGAGAGATAAGATTAGTGTACTAGCCTTTACATTGTCTCCTGGACAATAACACAGTCTGTAAATGGAGGAAGCAACATGCAGAAGCATTTTCCAAAGCCAAGAATTTACTACAAACTGTGTGTGTCCTTGTGCATTATGACTGTTCACATCCTCTTGTTTTAACATGTGATGTCACTGAGTAAGGAGTTGGTTCAGTACAGACACACATCATGGATGACGGCGAGGAAAGACAGGATCTTTTACTGTCATTACAAATCACAAGCCACTGCTGTAATTATTGGCTCCAAAGTGCTCTATCCCAGACACATTGTCACCCCGAATGTTGAGCTATAGCTTGCTGTTAGGTAGGTGTGACTACCAGATGGTGTACAAGCAAGGACTACGGATTTAACATGCAGATTCCTCGAACAGATTGCTCCTGTCAGCACCCACATTTGACGTTCCAGCTCTTATGCTTGAAGAAATGCCTCACGTACCTTTGGGTGCTCAGGTGGTGACTTGGTGTGTTAAGGAAGATCCAGTGTTTAAACATAATTTGGTCTTGCTTGGGTGCGTGCAGGAGTTACCAAATGAGGAAGCTAGGGTACATTGGAAAAGATAACTGTAATTATCAGCCCACCAAGATTGCATCATGGGGTACTTAAATGATAATTTATAAACAGCTATGAGAGACCTACCTACAGACACATGCAAATACAAATACAAATTTGGTGTGTCAGGGAAAACAGGGAAATGTCAGGGAATTCAGGCATTGTGCAGGGAATTTTGTTGAAAACATAAATTGTCAGTTTGTAATTTTTACACAGTAATTTGATTCATTCATCTACATAAATAATTATAATATTCCGGTTGATGTAAAGTTCAAAGTGTACCAACTGTTTTACATTTTGTCTTCATTTAAATATTTTAAGATTTTACATTGGTTACACTGGGAAAATAACATACAAAGTAAAAATTTCAAAGTGAAATTATGATGAATGATTGTTCAAAATAAACTTGATTCTTCGTCTGAAGAGTTGAAATGTTTCTTATAAATGTATATATTCAATACATGAAATGACTGCTGTGGTGGTAGTATGCAGACATAGTAGTTTTTATCAGGCGTGAGATTAGGTGCAACTGTGTGAACTTTGTTTCAAAATTTGACTTGTTTTGTGAAAGTGGTATTTGTTAACTCAAGTACGGCACCAAATTCTGTACCTGTGATGAGTTATTTGATATCATATCAAGCAATCATTTGGTGAGTAATGTTATGATTTAATTTAAGGCATATTGAAATTAGATTTAATTTACATTTTGTTGTGATTTGTGGTCAAATATTTTTCAGAAGAAAAAAATTGAATTTGTTACAGTAAAATATTTCAGTCATACAAATGTCAGGGAAACGTCAGGGAATTTTTTGGCAGGAACTCTGTAGCCACCCTGGATATATTTATAATCTAAAATGAAGGGACCACTTTACAGATACTTTAAGTAAAACTGACTGGCTGAACATGGAAAACAGACGACTATTGTCACTCAATTAAAATCAGTTCTTTATATTAATTCTCTACAGTTCTTAACATCTAAATTAAAACTGCTGAATTCTCTCAATTCATGATATACTAGACATAAAATTAACTACCATACACTATATCACAACAGTGCAGCACTATGAAATCATTTAGTAGCATGTCTAGTCGGGTTTGGAACGAGTTACCTGCCAACCTTAAAAAACTGGATCATTAAGTATATTTCAGAAAATACAAAGAACGTCCACAGACAGAACAAAACAAAAAAACTAAATGTTTTATAAAAAAATTACAGGAGAGTATATCAACACATATTTTTTTCTGATAATTTGCAAATTCGTTTTCTTGTATACTATATTATGCACTATCATAAATTGAGATTTGTTTTCATGTAAACAATTTAGCTTATCATTCTCCATTATTAGTTTTTTTAGTATTAAGAAATTATGTATCTTGTATTTTGTTCTCGTTGTTGTGTTTATCTAATTATATGTATATTCTACAGTATGCACAGCAAATTGTAAGCCAGCCGTGGTGTTGAATTTCGCCCATGTTTAAATAAGTAACTTTTAAGCTGTTTAACCATGCAACACACCCCCTGTAGTCCCAATATTTATGTTCAAATGCCGCCAACTGTAGATGTGCTGTCTGCCTTTAACATATTAGCAGTTGTACCCCTACTACGTTTTAGGGGATTTGTATCCCTACCAATTTGATTATGCCGACTTTAGTTTCGCTTACAAAATTCCTGAGAAACTACTAATGGACAAATTGATTGTAATTTTTTCCATTAGTTTTTTAAATGTTTTGTTATCTTTATCCGTTAGTGTTGCTGTATACTACAATTCCATATATATTTTTTTAAAAAAAGTTGATTGCATGCATGAAACATGTTAATAAATGAATTTTTTTTTTCTTTCAGGTTGTTTTGTTGTTGTATATTTGTCATGTAATGATACTTTGGATGTGGACTTTAAAAATTGATCCAGACAACTCAGCCATTCCGTATCTGACTGCTATTGGTGACTTACTCGGAACAGGATTGCTGGCCCTAGCTTTTCAGTTTCTATATCTTATTGGTGATAAAGATAGTGATGTTGGAGATTGAAGATTTAAATTTTAAGTAATGTATTTGCTTGAATTATTGTTCCCTGACAAGTATTTTTGTGTTTGTTTTGTCTCTCTTCTTCATTAATCTTTACACAATGGAAAATGTTTGTTTAGTGTCAATATTTAAGTTTAAAATACTTATTTTCATTTGAGTGTATTATTTATTTTTCCCTCCATTTGCCAAGGGAATAGACTGAAAATGCAACAATAAGGGTACCAGATTTGTCTTACCAATTTCTCAGGTAAATTGCAAAGTAAGGGCTCCTATTGAAGTCTAGTATTACTCTCTGTTGACAAATCTAAAGAAACAACTATACAGTGTAGATTTTACTTACAATATTTTTCTTAATGGTGTTTTTATCAAGTTCTTTGTTGGTGTTGATGTATCCCATTAAATATTAAAATTTTGGTTTTTATATATTCCATTGTAGTGACAACCTGTATTAAAAAGAGTTCATTTGTTTCCTGTTCAAATATGAAATTTTATCTATAGTATTGTACTACACGAATGGTCTGTGGTATTGTTAAGTAGTACAATCTTTGCAAAGTAAACACTTAAAGGAGCAGCTCACTTTTGCAGAGAGATGTTTGGAAAGCACTGTAGCATAACTTGTAATATTTTTTTTATAAAAATGCTGCAGAATATTTTGGAAAAAATTGTAAATAAAACTGCATGCTCTTATTGTATTTTTTATTAGAGTACACTTATATATTCTTAACAATATGAAAATATTAATTGCCAAAAAAATTGTTACTTTTGATCTGTTTTGTTCCACAGCAGAACTCTTATCTGTTTTCATTTTTATATAGTCTGACATTAGTGCCATGCATGTAAATAATTTTCATCTTGCAGATGAATATACTATATTCGGTTACGTTATGTTTGGATAAGCACATGGAGAACGTGCAAGTATGCAAACATGAACATTTTAACTTTATGTACATATATTTTAAGAAATAAAATATACTGGTTTTTGAAAATTTGTGACTTTCTCTTTTTGTAACACGTAGCTATAGTGTCACAATTATAAATAATATTAACATCTGCATTGAATTTATAGTAGTGAGTACTACTTCCTACAGCATCTGAATAGATATTCATTGAAAGAATGCAAAATAAGACAAACTCTTTATGCTTAGCATACCTAAAATATTGTATTTGTTTATTCCTTGAAATCCTTACTAACATTTACGCAATTCCAGCACTCTCCTACCTCTCCCACATCCTTCCCTTACTTATTAATTCCACATTCTTTCAGCTTCCCGTTTCCCTTGCCACCCCTCTCTGCCATCCAGTTTCAATATTTTTATAGAAAGTTTACAAAATAGATAGGTACATTTAATATGTAATATGTAAGGGGAAGAAACATTAACACACACTTGATTGATTCAGCAATTCCTTAGCACAGCTGACTTCCAAAACTTAAGTGTTGCTACAATGAATGGAATTTGCATGGCAAACATAGGCAATGCTAAAGTATGATGCAGCAGTGTGGCTGCCAGTCCAATTGTATTTACACAAATGTTAAAATTGGTATACATGTTTTATAGCCATATAAGTGCATAGTATTTTGATAAAAAAATTTTATTGAAAAAAATATTTTTTATGACTTGTGATCTAGAGAGTAAACTTTTTTTTAGTATCATAGGCTTCTTTTTGTCAGTATCCATAGCAAATCCCCCTTCCTTCTTCAGTATTTTATTCCTGTCACAGACTGCAGCTGCGTAGACGATTATCTATCTTATATAGGCTGTCACTATTACAACTCAAGTCTGATGAAGTAAGATTACTATATCTTGTGGGAAGCACATGTGGTGTTATTTGTGACAGCAGTTATTCCATTTAAGCCCTCTTTGTGTTGAGTTGTGGGTTTTTACAGCCTGCCCTTGTTTGGGTACACTTAAAGTGTGTAAGCACATTTTGACGTGGGGTACTAGAGGGGGAATGTATAGATGACGACAGTGACTCGGTAGGTGAGTCAGATGGGATATGGGTGACAAAGTTACGGAAACGGACCAGATAGCAGGGAGAGCTGAGTTGAGATTGTTAGTGGGGAAAAGGATACATAGCAGAAGCCGCGGAGGAAACCCCCTTTAATGGTGATCACAGGGTCGACAGGTCGACAACCACAGGGTAGGCTACATACCAGTGGATTGTTGCACCATAAATAGTGGGGAAAAGGGTACACAGCGGAAACCGTAGAGGAAACCCCTTGATGATGATCCCAGAGTCGACAGGTCGACAACCACGGGGCAGGCTACGTACCAGTGTACCAGTGGATTGTTGCACCCTCCAAAGGACGGATCTTTGGAGACTTGTTAGGGCCAGTCTCCATAGCACAACACACTCAAATGTACACTGTAACGTCACTAGGGATGGGATGAGCGAAACTACTCATAAATGAAAGACGTGAATAGTTTCCGTGGTTTACTCACCATAAGCAATACACTGGTATCCGCAGAAGGTCAGTGCCAGTTAGGCGGGCCTGGAGCCTCTCCAGTAGGTTACACAGGCAAAACAGCACTCGGCTGGCGTTGTTGTGAATGTGCGAGTTTAAGCCCCTGGAACGGCACATTATTCCGAGTCTTGTTTACATCATCATGATTATCCTTCAGCGTGTTTTTAACGAACTTTTTCTTTGAAATAAATGCACCCAACCTTTCTTCATTGTTCGTTTTCTCACCCTGCCATATTTCTTCTTGGATTAATGCATTCTTCACATAATGCAAGTTGACATCTTCTAGAGTCTTACAGAAAATTATATCTATAGCGCGAGTCACAGTATCATAACTTTCTGGCATTGACGAGAGAAGGAGAGTTATAATTTCAGGATCCGACACTACGCCACCCGAACTTTTGAGTTTGTTAATTGTATTTTTGAACACATTGATGAAGTCTTTCAAACTTCCCGAAACAAACTTGAAGTTTCTTAACTTTCTTTAGAGATCCACCTGTCGACTGATCCCTTTCTTGATGTATGTAGAATCTAATGTATCCATTATCTCCTTGGCTGTGGACTTATCCATGACAGATTCTAATACACTGTCCGCCAAACACTGTGTGATAATATTCCGAGCCTTGACATCATTTAGCTTGTATGTGTCCAATTCCTTTCTGTCTTCGGGAGGTTTCTGTGTGATGACTTCTGCTACACGGGCCTGCTCTAAAACCAGCATAACACGGTGCTTCCAGAAAATGTACCCCGTCCCATCAAATGCTTTGATGTTTCCAACCTGTTGCTGTAACGGCATGGCCATTGTGTCGAAAAACTTAATCCACATTTCCACTCGATGTATACCAAATACCAATTCTGCCAGATATATCCTCCGTTTCCTAAGCCGATACTGGGCCCATAACCTGTTGCTATTTGGAACTACAGTGAAAAACGCACATTATAAGTTACTAAACATCACTTTAATATCTGCGTACTCAACACCATTTTTACAGCGACTGCCATCTTGGCTTACTCTCATACCCGCCGTTGACACGGAATAAAAATTACCATGCTTACTTATGAATAACAAAATGATTCAATATAACATATTCTACCATGTTTCATAAAAATGCATGTGTGAATTAATCTTAAGCTGATTTCATTCTAAAATGACATATGGTTTCATGATTTGCAATGCTCGCTCATGAGTGTAGCACCGATTATATGGCACCATTTTGTGTTATTTCTATAAAAATTTTCTGTCTCTGACAAGTTAGTTTGTATTGTCTCATTAGCAACATCAAATACAATACTTTTGAAGAAGAAAAATTATTTCTATCCTGCGCCCGGGATTTGAAACTTTGCTCTCCACACAATTCGTGTGAAACCCACGGAAGTATTGCGATTCCTCTATAATGACTTCCCACAGCCTAAGATACCCAAGTAACGTGTTTAGAATCCTAACATGATATGGTGCGACATTTTACAACTAGCTCAATATTCGGCCAGTCATAAAATGTCACACTTCTAAGGGGCACAATTCTGTTTAAAAGTCCACTCGGGGTATCTTCAGTAACGAGAAGTTGTTAATATAAATTGAAACAATGTAATGAATTCCCAAAGAATCACTGGCAGACAGCAGATTCAAATCTTCATCAAGTAAACCAATTTTTTTGTACTAAAATTAATTGCTGGTTGCGTTGTTGATCACACAAATCAAATTACAAAGGCACTGACGGTTAACATTGCTAAAACAAAACATACTGATGCAGAATCAGTTCAGCCTGTGTTTACAAGCCTGAAAAGTCATCTAAAACATTAAAATTAACACCATCTTTAAATGAAACACATACATTTATGATTGTTCTGGGATATAAGGGAAAAACATATTAAAGTTAATTAAATAACTATACTACTAATTCTGTTAGTTACACACCTGTCTTCCAGTGATTTAATGCTCACTGTATTTTTACCATGTGGATATATTTTAAAAAGTATTAAACAATTAGCAATTGATCTGACATCACAAATCCTTCTATGTTTATGTGCACGTCACTTTTCTAGAAACAGACTTTCCACTAACACAATGGAACCGCCTATAAAAAGGTTGATGTTCATTATTTGTGTGACGGAGTGTTTTACAATTAAAAACATGTATATCATAGCTAGAGATAATGGTTTATCGCGGGAAAACATGACTGTTTGCTGGGTTTCAACACACGTTCCGCTTACCAAACGATTACTGGCTTTCGCTTGTATATGCAGCTGTTGTAATATTTGATGCCTGACATTGGTCTGCAGATAGCTACGTTGTGTCAGACGTATATCTCGCAATCATACATGTTGCAAGAAGCTATAGCGTTTTCAAGGGTATGTTGACACAAAATATTTTCGCGATATACCATCATCTCTAATCATAGCATAGATTCAAAAAGTATAATGAAAGAATGAGGGGCTAAAAATTTTGTGTGAGTCGGGATTCGAACACACAAAAAATGTTACCATAGCATTACCACATACTTACTTTTAGAATATTTTTAATATTCATACAATGGGTATTTTCCAATTGCACGCCATAGTTCTAAAATGTTTTGTAATGTCTCAAGATAATTACGTTTTTAAGTTTTATATATCTAATAAATTTACGTGACAGCAGACTGACAAAATAATCGAGGAAATGTTTGACATGGTGATATGTTAGAAACTCTGTATTTTTTTAATCTGTATGGACTTTACATCTAAATAACAATTCACAATTTTTTTCGATATAGAGCATGTCAACCTCGTCAAAGACATTTCACTTTTGCTCGTGTTTATTAATTATTGCAAGTAGCTGGGAACATTATTTATATCATTAACATCTTATGTAGGGCTCGGTAAACTATCAGATTTGTAATCGGCTAGTGTTCGTTAAAAAAAAATTGTGTTGCTGAGTCTCAGATAAATTTACTTTGTGTCAATTAAACATATACTATAACTTGTGACTACATTGTATTGCATGTTGTGATCTGTTTTCAATTAAACTATAACATTTACTAATAAAAAAAATTGCTAAATGTTGGTAGTAGACTTGTAGCATTACAAGAGAAGGGATTTTTATCTACTGGAGAATTTGTATTTTATGTAATCTTAATTTTATAATATAATATTTAAAATTGTAACTTATTTCAGTGGTCTCGGCTCCAGAAAGGGAAAGTAAAGACGCAGTTCCTTGTTTCTCGTATGTTCTAGATAGGGTGTAATGTTTGTCATTATGGCCAGTTGGCCTTGGTAGGAGGCAGTAGCTTTGTTATTCTTTTCGTGTTCTGGTTTTTTTGCGGGAGTTTTTGCGCCATTTGCTTTTTTTAATGCATAGTTTCTAGTTGTGCCCTAGAGGGTTCTAGATAATTGAACGAATGACGAGGGTCACGCCACCGAGAACCAGCCAATGAGAGCATGGCGTGTGGGGCACCTTTGCCCTTCGTTCTGGAATGTTTTTCCTCCACCATGTTACAGCAAGTAATGACGCAGTCGAGATAGGACGCAGACGCGCGCGGGGCTGCGGACCAAATTACTACATAAAGTAGCTTTCAATTTGGTTTTGGTTAATTGTCTGACATAGTCTTGCTGCATTTCTGCTTGTAGTTTTCTGTGAACCGGATCCACCATGTTAAGACAAACAGTGTATTTTGTGCCAATGTAAATTGAAACATAATAAACTAGCAGTCTCGGATCATAGTGAAGGATATTATTTTGTGACTTTCTTCTCTAAATTTGCAAGTTTCTATGAAAGTTCTAAATTTGGTCTACAATGTGACGTAACTTACAAAAGTACTGCCAGTAAATTCCAGAGTACTTGAATACAGATCAAGAGGTATGTCCCAGTTTTTTTTTTTTTTTTTTTTTTTTTTTTTTTTTTTTTTTTTTTTTTTTTTTTTTTTTTTTTTTTTTTTTTTTTTTTTTTTTTTTTTTTTTTTTTTATTTTTTTTTAACATTGCCTTTTGGCTGGGTTATCATCGAGCTAGTGCACTGGTTTAGGAGGACTGGTATACTACAATTTAGCTGCCCAAGTGGGGCATGAGTATTAAATTTGACGGGAAGCACCAACGCGGAAATGTTAGAATTTGTCGGTCCAATGGGGCTCAGGTACTTGTACGAGATGGAAATGTTACAGACTCTAAAGATAATAATTATTTTAAAGACAAAATTATTAATTTAAAGACTTGTTATTCTTGTTAATAATTATTCTAAAGTAGCTCACATACATCATCCTGTTTATGGGAAATATTTTCCAGCATTGCAGTGAATATTTACTTCTCGATTAAATGAGGATTCCTGATCAATACACGTTTATATTGACATCATGTTTGTTACATATTCAGCTGCAAAAAACATAGGCTACTAATAATAACAACAATTATAATTTTTTCAACCAATATTATTTAATTGTCTTAATGTTTGTGGAAGTGGGAACTGTATCTGTTCAAACAATAAAACTTGAATTTTTTCATTGCCCCTAAGTTAAACAAAACATTATAATAATTGTGAAAATAGTGGTGTAAAATGAGCATAAACTTAATAAATTTTGCTTCTCGCTAATTTAATTAATGGTAGTTTATTTTTATTTACTTCCGTTGGAAGAAATAATCTCTATTTATGTGCCTTTCTTAATGTGTAACGTATTTGTAGTAGTGACATGAACTATAAATAACTTTTTTTGACATGTCTGTTGACAAGAACGTGGCATACTGAGCGTGACATGTCTGTATTTTTTACCTTATTTAAAGTGTTTAATGTTTCTTTTTTAATTTATGTGATTAGTGATATTGTTTGCAATGGTACACAAAATAAATTTCTGGACCTAGATTTGAACCTACTGACGTCACATGGCTCGTGAGGAGCGTTAGAACATATTGCGATTTCAATGAATGAAGCTTGCCTCTGCCGAGTATACCCGAAGTGGGACTTAGACAGAATTCTGGCCTGTAGAGAGTCAATATTTTATGATTGGCCGACTGTACCTATAATCATGCACAACATTCGTTAACAATGAAAAATAGTATAATGATTTTATTGTTTCATTTTATACTATAACTGAAACCTCAAGAGACATTAGCCCATTATGATATAATGATTTCGTTTTTGTTTGTAAATATTTGTATGTTAGGTCACTATTCAATTTTTCTGGTTAAATAATTTTTCTACTAAAATAATTTTTTTGGGCTATAAGTTGATACTTAAAAGTAAAAACCTGTAATATTGAACATGAGGTGTTTTCTATGATTTACATTTAACAAGTCTTACATCTGTTTTAAAAAATTAAACTTCATATGTCTCAAAAGTGTTTATATATATATATATATATATATATATATATATATATATATATATATATATATATATATATATATATATATATATATATAT